>BLKM01007573.1:81425-349221 GCA_013340265.1 Coptotermes formosanus | reverse complement strand
TCACTATTTCCTATGCCCCATGTGTCTCCTCCCAGGCACTACCATTACCCTGCAGTGTATTTCTGCTCACTATTTACTGTTTCTTCACAGGCACTACCAGTACACTGCGGTCTATTCATATTCACTATTTACTATGCCATGTGTGTTTCTTTCTAGGCACTACCAATACACTGCGCTCTATTCATATTCACTATTTCCTATGCCCCATGTGTCTCCTCCCAGGCACTACCATTACCCTGTGGTCTGTTTGTGTTCACTATTTCCTATGCCCCGTGTGTGTGCTCCCAGGTATTACCATTATCCTGCAGTATATTTCTGCTCAGTATTTACTATGCCATCTGTGTTTCTTTCTAGGCACTACCAATACACTGCGCTCTATTCATGTTCACTATTTTCTATGCCCCGTGTGTTTCCTCCCAGGCACTACCATTGAAACCTTTCACTACCAATCTCTACTATAGGAAGCACAATCAAAACCAGTATCATGTTTACATATCACTAACATTAAGCAGTGTTCAACCAGTATTTTATGCTTCCTCCCAGACACTTGCTTGCATGCCTGCGTGCCAAGCTGCCTGCATCAGCTGCATGGCTGTCCCTCTGTTTTTCTTCCCTGCTTTCCTGCCAGTGTCCAAGCCTGCCTTTCCCTGCCTCCTTATTACGTTGTTTCATGCCTCTGCCTACCTGCTTGCCTAGATGCCTTTTCTGGTCTGTTCTAGCCTGTCTGTCTGCCAGCCTGCTCCTCCATGCATGTTCCTGCCTACCACTCCGTGCTTGCTTCTGCCTGACTGTGCTACCCTGTCTCTTTTGCTTGCGTGTCTGCCGCTACTGCCTCCTCCTTTCTGTCCTCCTACTTCCACCCCTGCCTCTCTTGCTGCTTCGTGCCTGTGCCCCCCCCATTTCTGCCCGCCTACCACCTGCTTGCCTACCTGCCTCAGCTGGTCTGCCTCTTTCTTCCGCCTGTGCCTGCCACCCTACACTTTCCTGCCTGCCTGCCTGCATACTGATACCTGCTTGTGCCTCTCTGTGCCCACCTACCTGTCTGCCTACCAGTCCCTGCTTCACTGCCCATGTGCCTGTATGTAAGCCTGCCTGCTTGCCCCTTCTTCCCTGCTGTCAACCCCTTTCCTGCCTGCCTGTGGGCTGTCTGCAAGCCTGTCTTTTTGTCCCTGCCACTGCCAGCCTGTCTGTCTCCCTCTGTCTGGCAGCTTCTGCCCGCCGGTCACCGCTTTCATCCATGCCTGTCTGCACATCAGCGTCAATGAGTGCTTGGATACCTGCCGCAGCCTTCCTGCTTGTGAGTGCCTGTCGCTGCTTGCCTGCCTGCCTACCTTTCCCTGACTACCTCTATCTTTGCCTGCTTCTGTCTGTCTGCCTGTCTCTCCTTGCCTCCTCCGGCATGAATGCCTCTGCCTGCCAACATCTACCTCTGCCTGCCTGTGACCCGGCCTGCCTATCTGCCTACCACTGCCTCTGTACCACCTGTCTGCCCCTTCCTACATGCTGATTGCCTGAATCTGCCTGCCTCCTGCCTCTGCATGTTTGCCTCCCCCGTCTGCCCCATAACCTGGCTGCGACTGCCTTTGCATTCCTGCATACGCTGTCTGCCTCAGTGTTACTGTGTTTACCATGCCTACCCACAGAATGTTAGATTATTAGTAATGCCAGGACAATAACATGAGCTATCAGTATACAGCTGTGTGTCATATGTGAAGCAAGATAACAAGGAACATTAAAAATTATATATGACTCATGAGGACCCACCGAATGTTGTACTTGGTGCTGGAAGAATGAAACGCTTCTGTCCATTTGTTATGATGTACTGCTCCTCGCATCCTGCAAACAACAACAACAACAACAAAAATCAGTTGGTTTCAAAAGATGACCTTGCATATCATATTGCTTTTATATTGTGACAAAGATCTTCATTATTGACTGACTTCAAAAAAA
This sequence comes from Coptotermes formosanus, assembly GCA_013340265.1. Lineage (NCBI taxonomy): Eukaryota > Metazoa > Arthropoda > Insecta > Blattodea > Rhinotermitidae > Coptotermes > Coptotermes formosanus. Next base: position 347,271 of record BLKM01007573.1, on the reverse strand, counting down.
CTTGCACTGTTACCAGCTCATGCACAGTGTGTGCTAGGTGTGACGTTTCAGTTATATCACGGTAATGGAAAGCAAGATGTGGACAAAAAACTACTTCGGCCTCCAAACAAAGCGCCCTTCATTAGTGACCGATTTCAATGAAACCTGCCTTGTTTGTAATGCATTTACTGTGAGTGCTAGGTGTGATGTTTGGCTTACATCACTGCAACAGAATGCGAGATACAGATGAAACACTACTTTGGCCTCCAAGTAAAGTGCCCTTCATTACTGACCAATTTAAAAAGAAACGCACTGCTTGTAGCACATGCATGTTGAGATCTAGGTGCAATGTTTCGGTTACATCACTGCAATGGAAGGTGAGATACAGACATAAAACTACACTGCAATTTATTTCTGCTCACTATTCACTATGCCGTGTGTCTTTCCTCCCAGGCACTACCATTACACAGCAGTCTACCTCTGCTCACTGTGTACTGTGGCCTTTGTGTTTCCTCCCAGGCACACACTAATCTGTGCAATGTGCAATATATTTCTTACAAAAAAAAATTGCAACAAGTGTATTTGCTCCTCTATGCGAGCCTCTGCCTGCCTTCTGCTGCCTGTGCTTAACTACATGCCTGTGTGTCTGCCTCTACTGCCTCCCTGTTCCTGCCTGCTTGCCTCTTTGTCCCTGCCACTGCCAGCCTGTCTCTCTCCCTCTGTGTATCAGCGTCAATGAGTGCTTGCATAGCCGCCTCAGCCTTCCTGCTTATGAATGCCTGTCTCTGCTTGCCTCCCTGCCTGCTTCAGTTGCCCACTTCCCTCTGCCTGCCTACTTCGTTGCCTTTGTTTGGCTCCTGTCTCCCTACCTTTGCCTGCCAGTCTGCTTCCATGCCTTGGTATGCATCCCTGCCAGAGCCTGTCTACCTGTCTCCCCCTACCTCCCCCAGCATGAATGCCTCTGCCTAGATTGCATCTGCTTCCCTCCCTACATATACTTCTGCACCCATGCTAGACTCTGTCTGCGAGCGTCACCTGCCTACCACTGCCTGCGGTTTGCCTGTGCTTACTTGCAAACCTCTAACCTGCTTCTCTTTGTGAGCCTCTGCCTGCCTGCCTCCCTCCCTTTGCCCCTCTTCTGTATGTGTGCGCTTGTCTGCCTGTACTGCATGCCTGCCTGTCCTTGGTTTTCTGCTTGCGGGCCTGCTTGTATGCCTGCTTAAAAGCTCCTGCCCACCCGCATTCCTGCATGTATGACTTGCTGTCTGTGCCTCTCTCTGCCTGCCTCTGACTGACTGCTTCCCTGCTTCAGCCTGCATGACTCAACCTGCTTGCACATCTGCCTCTGTGCGGCTGCCTGACTAATGCCTGTGCCATCATACCTGCGTGCCTGCCTGCCTACCTGACACTGCCTGCCTGCCCCTCTGTGCTACCTACCACTGCCTGCCTGACTCTGTCTTCCTGCCTGCTTCTGCTTACCCCCCTGCCTGCCTCCCTGTCGGACTCTGCCTACCTCCCTGCTTGCCTGCCTGGCAGCTTCTGCCTCCCGGCTGCCATCTTCGTCCATGTCTGCCTGTATGTCAGTGTCAATGATTGCTTGCATACCTGCCTGTTTCTGAATGCCTGTCTCTGCTTCGCTTCCTGCCTATCTTTCCCTGACTACCTCTATCTTTGCCGCTTCTGTCTGTCAGCCTGCTTGCTTGCCTCTGTTTGGTTGCCTGTCTGCCTGTCTCTCCTTGCCTCCTCCAGCATGAATGCTTCTGCCTAGAATGCACCTGCTTCCCTCCCTGAATATACCTCTGTATGCCTGCTAGACTCTGCCTGCCAGCATCTACCTCTCCTGTCTGCCCCATAATCTGGCTGCCACTGCCTTTGCATTCCTGCATATGCTGTCTGCCTCAGTGTTACTGTGTTTACCATGCCTACCCACAGAATGTTAGATTATTAGTAATGCCTGGACAATAACATGAGCTATCAGTATACAGCTGTGTGTCATATGTGAAGCAAGATAACAAGGAACATTAAAAATTATATATGACTCATGAGGACTCACCGAATGTTGTACTTGGTGCTGGAAGAATGAAACTTTTCTGTCCATTTGTTATGATGCACTGCTCCTCGCATACTGCAAAAAAAAAATACAGTTGGTTTCAAAAGATGACTTTGCATATCATATTGCTTTTATATTGTGACAAACATCTTCATTATTGACTGACTTCAAAAAAACTTGCACTGTTACCAGCTCATGCACTGTGAGTGCTAGGTGTGATGTTTCAGTTATATCACGGCAATGGAAAGCAAGATGCAGACAAAAAACTACTTCGGCCTCCAAGTAACGCGCCCTTCATTATTGACTGATTTCAACGAAACCTGCACTGTTTGTAATGCATTTACCGTGAGCGTTAGGTGTTATGTTTCGCTTACATCACTGCAATGGAACGCGAGATACAGACGAAAAACTACTTCGGCCTCCAAGTAAAGTGCCCTTCATTACTGACCAATTTTAAAAAAATCGCACTGCTTGTAGCACATGCATGTTGAGACCTAGGTGCAATGTTTCGGTTACATCACTGCAATGGAAGGTGAGATACAGACGTAAAACTACACTGCAGTGTATATCTCCTCACTATTAACTATGCCGTGTGTATTTCCTCCCAGGTACAACCATTATACTGGAATCTATTTCTCATCACTAATTACTCTGCCCTGTGTGTTTCCTCACAGGCATTACAGGGCTTACAGAATTTGAAATTCTGTCCAGATAATCCTGTTGCCACTAATCTGTGCAATGTGCAATAAATTTCTTACAAAAAAAAATTGTAGCAAGTGTATTTGCCAGTGAATATGTAAGATTCAAGAAAAACTACCCGATTCTGAATTTCCAGGCAATGTGTCACACAACTGGCAATCTGTCTTATACTACATATCTCTGATACACAGGTACCTCATTAGTGGTTACACAGAGAGATGAGGGAAATGATCTGTGTACCTAGACAACAGAGCCTTAACATCATCAATCACATTGTATTGGATGGGGCAGTAGGTCCACTGGGCACTCTTCCTGGTCTTAAGATGATAAGCTCCTCAAGATAGGTGTACAATGGGATTTCCTGGATGCTACTCAGTGTCAGTCAGCCAAAACCACAAGATTCTAAAACAGCTAGAACAGACACTGTTTCACTGATGTGTCTCCATGACTAGGCAATAAAGCATACATACATTATGTTCACAATTCAATCTTTTCAACCCTGGAGGTGGATGCAGCATGCCACCCCCCAAAATGTCTGTTCAAATTTGTCCCAATGCCACACTCAAAAGCATTTACAATGAAGTAAAAGTCTTACAAACAAAATTACACAATGTGCAATCATATTTAAACCCAGTGTGTACCTGTATCAACAGTCACTAGCAGGTCAGGCAATGAACAACCATTACCGCTTAAGCAAACTTACTCCCCACCCAAAACTCACAGGATAGTACTGGCTACTGAAGTGGCAACAAATCATGATCACTTTGTTTATAAGTGTATTCCTACAATGTGCAAAGTAATGATGAAGCTGATGATACGCTGAGTTTCAGTTTCTGAACAACACACCTTGCAATTCCTGACATGACAAGACACCTTAACTAGACGGTCCATCCATTATAGACGACGTGCACAATGGTGGTGAACTTCCTGCATCTTGCGAGATCTGGCAGTCTAATGAAGATCACAGCCTTCTGGTGTGACATCGTGTAGTCTGGCAGAGAGGTATCAGTGTTCAAGAGACACTTCCTGCCACCATCAGGGTACGAGATGAAGGCAGCAGGCTCCTATGTTACTATACCTCTCTGTCACACTACATGGTGTTACATTCTGCAAGGTAATCATTTTTGTGCGTCTTCCTTCCCGAGTCTGATCTCACTGGGATCCCAGAAGAGGATGTGCAGAGGCCACAAACGCAGTCTCATTTGTCATCACTTGGAATGGCATCCTGTCACTGCTGCCTGTAAAAATACTGTACATTATTTTCAGCTCTTAATTGCAGTTGTTCTTAAAATGATGGTCACCTGAACAAAACTAAGTCACTCCGAAGATGGTGACATTGTTTCTCTCAAATGGCAGCTATTCTGCATAAAAACCATAAGATTACAATCTGCTAAAATCAAACGCTATTTGTAACTAAGGCTACCCTGTGCTGAATGAAGCATCAAGCCGTGAATGTACAAGGGGGCCTAGCAGTGTAGGGCTGCACATATTCTTAATAGTGGCACCAGACACAAGTGGTTGCCTTCATGCCCCTGCCACTTTACCCCATGTACTGACTCAACATGAAATGGGTAAGCTGCGGAGCCTGTCTCGATGCTCTTCTCTAGCTACTGCTGTTGCCAATAATCCAAGGAATGTGAAAGGCAAAATTCAAGAAAAACCACCTGATTCTGAATTTCCAGGCAATGTGTCACACAACTGGCAACTCTGTCTTATGATATACACCTCTGATACAGAGACACCTCATTGGTGGTTACACATGGAGATGAAGGAATGATCTGCATACCCAGACAACAGGGTCTAACATCCTTCAGTCAAACTGGAATGGATGGGGCAGTGGGTCCACTGGGCACTCCTGTCCTGGTCTTAAGATGATATGCTCTTCAAGACAGATGCACACTGGGACTTCTTGGAAGCTGCTCACTCAGTCAGTCAGCCAAAACCACAAGATTCTAAAACATTTACAATAGACACTGTCCACTGATGTGTCTCCATGACTTTAGGCAATAAAGCATACATATCTGACATTCACAATTCAATCTTTTCAACCCTGGAGGCGGATGCAGCATGCCACCCTTCCCCCCAAAATGTCTATTCAATTTTGTCCCATTGTCATGCTTAAAAGCATTTACAATGAAATAAAAGTCTTAAAAAACAAATTACACAGTCTGCAATCATATTTTAACCCAATGTGTATCTGTATCAACAGTCACTAGCAGGTCAGGCAATGGACAACCATTACTTCTGCAAGCCACCTTACCTCAGCACCCAAAAGCTCATAGGTTTTTACTGGCTACTGATTTGGCAACAAATCATGATCGCCTTGTTTGTAAGCGTATTTATATAGTGTCCAAATTAATGACAAACCTGATTATACACTGAGTTTCAGTTTCCTAGCATCACACATCCAAACTCCTGACATGACACACACCTTGACGGGACGGTCCATCCATTATAGACGATGTGCATGATGGAGGTGAACTTCCTGCATCTTGCGAGATCTGACAGTCTAATGAAGATCACAGCCTTCTGGTGTGGCACCGTGTAGTCTCGCAGACAGGTATCAGTGTTCCAGAGACACTTTTTGCCACCCTCAGGGTAAGAGATGAAGGCAGCACGCTCCTATCTAATGACACCTCTCTGCCAGACTACACGGCGTTCCATGCTGGAAGATAATCATCTTCATGCATCTCTCTTCCTGACTCCGATCCCACTGGGCTCCCAGAAGACTACGTGCCAAGGCAATGACCCCCGTCTCATTCTTTGTCACTTGTAATGGCACCTTGTCACTGCCGCCTGCAAACAAGAACTATGTTACTTTCAGGTCTTAATGGTAGCTGTTAAAATGATGGTCACATGAAATAAATTAAGTCACCCTGAATACTGCAGCAATACGTTTCTCCCAAACATCAGAACAAACCATGCCCACCATCTGTGTAAAAGCCAAAACATGAACATCACTTGAAGAACTTGCTGACATGAAGGGATCCTTGTATGGTAGGCCATTATATTTAAAGGGTGAACTTAATGAGAAACTTATACAAATCATGACCATAAACGAGATGCTGAAACTCCATGCTGCAGTCTCTTATCAGGTTTTCCTGCCTGCACAACCTGTTACTTGCTACTTGTCACACTGATATCCCTATGTGATTTTGAACATGTGGAGCCAAACAAGAGAAATGGATTTTTAGTCTGTTGCCACCATGTGGATGGTTCCTGCTGTGACAGCTAGCAGGTTCCCTCAAATATCATTCACACCCTTCACACAGTGATGTTGTTTTCTTAGAGACCTGCTTGTGTTTAAATGTCTCAAACTTTGACTCCAATGAACACAATGCCTGTAGCTGCAGCTGCAGCATCAGTTCAGACTCCTCACGTGCGGCCGTCTGCAGAGTTACAGTTCTCATTTTGAATGATACTTCACGCTCAGTTACTGACACTGCTCTAAACCTGCAGTCTAAAACCGTAGCAATCATGCCTTCCTTTACAGTCTGTTAAAAAAATATGAAGAATGACACACACTTGCACAAAATATGCAAATAAAACTCCAAACCTGCCCTTTCTGTTATTTCTGCCTTTCCACGAGGAGACATATTTAACTAAAACAGCACCTCACATTTCCTTTGGAACCTCCTCAGTAGTTTAAAGCATAAGCAGTCCATATACCAACTTCAATCATACTGAAGCAGTCCACTGATGATCCATCTGGAGGAACGGATTCTACCTTGAAGATGGTGGTAGCATATTCCCCTGAAATGTTGGTCACTAGCTACCAGACTACACGGTCTCACATACCATAGGACTGTAACCTTCACAGACACCTCAAAGAGAACTTCGTATGTCACTGTTATCTCAAACCTCTCAAAGTTTAAAACTGAAGCCGCAGTGTTTGAAGATCAAGAACACTTGAAATCTCACACGCCAAACGTTATGTGTGGGCCAGGTATGCTTTCAGGCCTCAGAAACTAGGTGCAAGTCTAAAAATTGTTATAGTTACAGTTCTTTTGTAGTAATGTCTATGCCACAATATCACTGCTTTCTTTATGCATTACAAAGATCATGACATCTGTCTTCACAGGGGACAATAACCACAAAGCTGAGTGCCATGGATCACCTCACAACTTGTATATAGAACATGTATCACTCTTGGCATGATTATAAGGCCACCCCATGTTCCACATGACGTAACAGGGCAACAACATTTCTCCATATCCACGTAAATACAGCACACACCCTACACAGGTACATGTGCACTCACACCTAGCATAACTCCAGCTCCGCAGGATGTAACCCACATTGACTGATAGTCACTTTATACCTACTTGGTACATCTTATCTGTACACAGTTTTCAAACGTACTCTCCGCTAATGTCTATCATACCGCACAAAAGACAACATATTAAACTTTAGCCTATTAAACGGCTTGACACATACCCAACCGCCCGCACAACTTCACCGACATCACTGCTAGCCTTCGATTCCTCTGCAGTCGAATCGTCTGTCAGCGGTTGCAATCAGGCGATGCCGGGGGTTACATAACAGCGCGATAACCGTTGACAAGATGACATGGATGCTGGACAATATGACGCTGCATGAGACTCCTTACCACGGTTTATCTCATATGACGTACATACCACTGACCACAGTTTAAAACCTGATAAAGATTTGAACTTCGTGGAAACGTAAAATTACAACTCCACAAGCAGCTTCGCCTGCTTATGTAGCCGGCGTAGCTCAGTGGTTTCTGGTGGTAACTTATGGAACTTGACGTCGTTAAAGCAAACTTGCCCAATAACATACCCTCTCGTCCAGTCACTCCTGTCATAATCATGATGAAAGGACAGCAATCTTCGAATTTACTATAAACCAGACTTGCGGGGAAATATACCTTATTAATTAACATTCTGTTTCGCCGACATATTTCTGCTCAGATCAAAATGTCATGTAAAATGAAAAAGTATATTTATTGCGTATAACATGTACAGGGTTCGCTTGTACTGGAGACACTAGTGATACAAAGCATGGAAATTGCAGAATATTACGATTCAAAATTAGTCTCCCGGGTTATGGAATTAAGTAGGCTCTTTGATGAGTACTACGGTTACTGTCACGACACACTGCCTCCGTCTACTGTACAATTTTGGTTCAAAACACTCAATAATAAAGGACACTTACTTCTTGACTGAAGTCGTTCATCGTATCTCCCTCTCCTTATGAAAGTCACTTTACTCTTGAGACCGAAAGAGTTGCTTGACACCATCACACCTTGTGTTGCAGCGGGGTGACTCAAACATGGTATGTTGTACTACCTCTCCATGAGACACAACCAGTGTAAGCTTAGTCGAAATCGGGCTGTGAGAGAGGGCCCTTTATTCCAAAGACCGAAAAGGTTTTTTTCTCCCTATCTCGCCTCTTATTGCAGAGGGGTAACTCAAGCATCAAAAGTGGCACTACCGCCCCATGCACCACAACCAGTGAAAGTTTGGTCGAAATCGGTCGGTAGACAAGGGCTCTTTGCTCCTCAGGCACAAACAATTTGTCGTCCCTCTCTCGACTGCCTTTTGACCGGTGCGACTCAAAAGACATAGGTGACACCCCCAAATCACGCACTACAACAAGCGCACGTTTGGTCGAAATCGGTCAGTAAAGAAGGGCACTTTACTCTTGTGGCAAAGGCAGTTTTTCGTGCGCATCTCGACTTCAATTTCACCGGTGCGACTCAAAAGTCATAAGTGACACTCCCTACACACGCACTACTATTAGCGCATGTGTCGTCGAAAAAGGTCAGTAAAGAATAGTACTTTACTCCTGTTGCACAAACAGTTTTTCGTCCCTCTCTCTACTACCACTTCACCGGTGCGACTCAAAAGTCGTACGTGACACTCCCTAAACACGCACTACAACTAGCGCATGTTTGGTCGAAATCCATCAGTAAGAAGAACCACTTTACCCTTTTCGCAGAAACAATTTTGGTCTCTCTCTTGTCTAGTACTTCAGCGGTGCGAAAAAAAGTCATACGTGACACCACCTACACCCGATCTATAACGAGCTCAAGTTTGGTCGAAATCGGTCAGTAAAGAAGAGCACTTTACTCTTGTTGCAAAAACAGTTCTTCGTCTGTCTTTCGACTACCATTTCACCGATGGGACTCAAAACTCATACGTCACACTCGCTACACACGCAATACAACAACCTCAAGTTTGGTCGAAATCGGTCAGTAAAGAACAGCATTCTAGTCTTGTGCCAGAGACAGTTCTTCGTCCCTTTCTCGACTACCATTTCACCGGTGCGACTCAAAAGGCACACGTGACACTCACTAACGAGGTTCTACAACTAGCGCATGTTTGGTTGAAATCGGTGAGACACGAAGAGCAATTTAGTCTTGTAGCAGAAACAGCTTATACGTCCCCCTCTCGACTACAATTCCATCGTTGCGAATTAAAAATCATACATGACACTCCCTACAAACACACTACAGCTAGCTCATGTTTGGTCGAAATCGGTCAGTAAAGAAGAGTACTTTGCTCTTGTGGTATAAACAGTTTCTCGTCCATCACTCGACTACCATTTCACCGGTGCGACTCTAAACTCGTACATGACACTGCCTACACACGCGCTATAACTAGCGCTTGTTTGGTCGATATTGGTCAGTAAAGAAGAGCACTTCACTCTTGTGGCAGAAAGTTTTTCGTCCCTCTCTCGACTACCATTGCATCGGTGCGTCTAAAAAATCATACGTGTCACTTCCTACACAGCACTACAAATAGCGCAAGTTTTGTCGAAATCGGTCTGTAAAGTAGGGCGCTTTACTCTTGAGGTCTGTAGATCTTTCCGTCTCTATCTTGCCTCGCATAGCAGCGGGGTGTCAGAAGCAACACTCCTGGCACTTCCTGCACACTCTCTACAATCGGTGCAAGTTTGATCGAAATCGGTCAGTTACGAAGGGCAATTTACTCTTCAGGCCGAAACAGTTTTTCGTCCCTACATCCCGTCACATTGCAGCCGGGTGACTGACACATCTGACCTGGCACTCCCTCCCAACTCGCTAGAATCGGAGCAACTCTGGTCCCAAACAGCGACTAATGAAGGTCACTTTACTCTTGAAACTGAAATTTTTTTCGTCCCCTACCTCGCCTCACATTACACCACCTATGTGCTATAATCGGCGCATATTTGGTCTAAATCAGTCAGTAACGAAGGGCACTTTTCTCTTCAGGCAGAAACAGTCTTTTGTCCCTATCTCTCCTGGCATAGTAGCGGTGTGCGTGAAGCATCACACTTTACACCCCATAAGAACGCTCTGCAACTGGTCCACGTTTGCTGGAAATTGGTCAGGAACGAAAGGCACTTTATTCCTGAAGCCGAAAAAGTTTTTCGTCCCTACCTCCCCTCACATTGCATCTAGGTAATTGAAACATCAGACCTGGAACTCCCTTCCAACGCGCTACACTGCGTGCAAGTTTGGTCGCAAACGGTCAGTAATGAAGGGAACTTTACTCTAGAGGAAGAAACAGTCTTTCGTCTCTGTCTCGCCTCGCATTCCAGCCTGGTGACTGAAAGATGAGATCTGGCACTCAATTCCCACGTGCTAAAATCGATGCAAGTTTGGCTGAAACGTGTCAGTATCGAATGGCAGTTTACTTTTGAAGACCAAAGAGTTTTTCGTCCCTATCTTGCCTATCATTGTAGGTGGGTGCCTGAAGGATCATACATGACACTCGCTGCCCACGCCCTACAATGCGTGCTAGTTTGGTCGAAATCGGTCAGTAACGAAGGGCACTTTACTTTTGAGGACGAAAGAATTTTTCGTCCCTATGTCGCCTCTCTTTGCATTGAGGTGACTGAAAGATCACACATGGCTCTCCCTGCCCACGTACTACGATGGGTACAAGTTTGACCGAAATTCATCAGTAGCAAAGGACACTTTACTATTGAGTCCAAACACTTTGTCGTCCCTATCTCGCCTCGTATTCCACCGGGGTGACCGAAACACCACAGCTGGTAGTACCTCACGACGTGCTTGAATCGGAGCAAGTCTAATCGAAATCGCTCTGTAACGAAGGGCACTTTATTCTTGAGGTCGAAAGAGTATTTCGTCCCTATCTCGCTTCAAATTGGAGCGGGGTAACTGGAGTATTTCACCTGACATTCTCTGGCCGCGATCCACAATCGATCCAATTTTTGTCGCAATCGGTCAGTAAATTAGGACTTTTGAAGTCGGTACAATTTTTCGTCCGTATCTCGTCTCACATAGCAGCAGCGTGGCTGAAACAACACTCCTGGCACTCCGTGCACACTCTGCAAGATCGGTGCAAGTTTAATCGAAATGGTTCAATAACGAAGGGCACTTCACTCTTGAGGATGAAGGAGTTTTTCGTCCCTAATTCGCCTCGCATTGCAGCGGGGTGACTGAAACATCAGATGAGACACTCACTGACCACCTGCTTAATTGGTGCAGGTTTGGTCGAAATCGGTTAGTAAGGAAGGGCCCTTTACTCTTCAGGCCGAAACAGTTTTTCGTCCCTGTTTCGCCTTGCCTTGTAGCGGGGTGCCTGAAGCATCACATATGACACTCCCTGCGCACGCTCTACAACCGGTGCAAGTTTGGTCGAAATCTGTCTGTAACAAAGGGCACTTTCCTCTTTAGGCCGAAACAGTTTTTCGTCCCTACCTCGCCTCACATTGCCGCCGGGCGACTGAAACATCAGACATGGCACTCCCTGCCAAGTTCTACAATTGGTGCAAGTTTGGTCGACATCGGTCAGTAATGAAGGGCACTTTACTCTTGAGGTGGAAAAAATTTTTCATCCCTATCTCGCCTCGCATTGTAGCACGGTTACTGAAACATGAGATCTGGCACCCACTGCCAACGTGCTAAAATCAGTGCAAGTTTCGTCGAAATCGGTCAGTAACGGAGGGCACATAACGCTTCAGGCCGAAAGAGTTTTTGTCTCTCTCTCGCCTCGCATTTTAGCGGTGTGCTTGAAGCATCACATATGACACTCCATGCAAACGTTCTACAATCGGTGCAAGGTCGGTCGAAATCAGTCACTAATTAAGGGCAATTTAGTCTTGAGGCAGAAACACGTTTTCGTCCTTATCTCTCTTCGCATTGGAGCAGGGTGACTGGAACTACACATGTGGCATTCCCTCCCCACGATCCACAACTGATATACGTTTGGTTGAAATCGTTCAGTAACGAAGGGCACTTTACTCTTGAGGCCGAAAGTGTTTCGCCCCTCTCTCACTTCGCATTGGAGCGGGGTTACTGAAGCAGTACACCTGGCATTCCCTGACCATGCTCCACAATCTGGGCAAGTTTGGTCGAAATCGGTCCCTAATGAAGGGCGCTTTACTATTGAGGTCGGTAAAGTTTTTCGTCCCTTTCTCGCCTGGCATAGCAGCGGGGTGACTAAATCAACACTCTTGACACTCGCTGTACACTCTGTACAATAAGTGCAAGACTGATCGAAATCATTCAGTAACGAAGGGCACTTTACTTGGAGGCCAAAGTAGTTCCTTGTCCCTATCTCACCTTCCATTGGACTGATGTAAAGCAAACTTCACACCTAGAACTCAACATGCATGCGCTACAAACTGTGCGAAACATTGTGTAATGCTACTGATGCTGTACACTACCACACAGTGTACAATGCCAAGTTACACACAGTAAGCTGCCTGAAGTGAGCTGCACTTATGCAAAGACATGAACTTCTGTCACAAAATACTTCAGACCAAGTTACAAACATGAAACTTATGCAATGCATTGCTTTCACTGTATTTATGCTATGGCACGAGGCTGGAGGAATTCTAGAGACAGCAAGGGCACAGCAGCAAAAATGCAAACTTTGTTTTACGATCAAGCCTGCAGCTAACCATTTACTGAGCTACTTCACCAATACAATGACTTGCAGACTGTAGTGCCATTCTACTGACTGTAGTGCCATTCTACTGAATGGCACTACAAGCCTGCAGGGATAAAATAGTCAAGGTACTGCTTTGTATATACAGAATACTCAAAAATATTGTTCTGAAACACTGCCAACTAATTGGTTAAAAGCGTGATGGCAGGACACAACCTTGGTGAAAATTTCATGACCACTTTTGGATCTCATGCCTCCAGACCAGGCCCATTCATTTTGTACATCACAGGCATAATGTTGTCAAAAACATACTCCAACCTTTATAAGTCAAACCTGTGTTATATAGGCTGGAAAATGGAGGATGTGAGTTCTGATTCCTGACAAAAGCAAGAGATTTTTCTCCTTGCCAAAGAGTCCAGACTGGGTGTGGGACCTACTCTGCCTCCTATCAAAAGGGTAATGAATGTTCTTTCACTGGGGGTAAATCAGCCAACCACTCACGTCCGTCTAGTGCGAAGGTTAAGAATTCATGGAACTATACCTCAACTCGCCAGTGTGCCCTTCATGCTGTGCTTGGAAACAACTTTGATTTATTTCAATTATACATAAAATACACACAAACTTTCAAATCTAGACTGCAGGCTTCTTAGCTATGGAACCACACAACATAAGAGGTTTTCATGAGCACTGCTCTGATATATCAAACTTTGAAATCATTTCCCCACCATCGATTACACACACAGAAGCAAATGCATGCTAGTTGAGTCATCAGCACGTTGAAAATTTTGAATGTCAGGTGCGTGAAACATTAAAAAAAAATGAAACTGAAGTTGTTCCTGAACATAACGGAGCACCACACTGTTAAGGAGCACAGAGGAGTGGAGATATATTTCCCTGCATTCTGAAGTTATGCACTATGTGAGGTGAATTGGCAGCTTCACTCCCTTGGTGCTTTACTGCCATGAAAAGAGTGCCCAGTATGAACTCAATATAAGGCTGGGTGAGCCCCAGAGACAGTCCAGACACTTTGGAGAAGAGAAAAATCTGTTCCCCTAATACAGAATATCCAGCCTGTGGCCTGCTAACTTAAACAGAAAACAGACAATACATGCACAACATTTCCAGCTACCCCCACCCCCCCCACACACACACACACAGCCTGAACATATGTGCCTCCTATAGACTAAACAATACAGTGTAGCCAGTTATTCAAATTCATGTAACATTCTTACGTCCTAAAACATAAACAAAGCATTTTCAGCACTTTCTGCTACAATTACTGTGAAATGAATACACAAACATCATCTCATAATAACAATGTAATCTCTTAGACTGCACATAAAGAATAAACACAAGCATTCCTTAAAGACATTTTTAATATTAGAATTCAGAAACATTTTACTATTTCCTGTTTATATAAAGTCACACTGTTACACAATGGACATAAAATCTTAGCAGCCGAATGTTCGTTATGTGCACATCTCTGCAGAAACATGTGTGATAAATACGTGTCTGAAACAATACACTGGGAACCAGCAGATGACCAAGTTAGGTTGAAACATATAGTCCATGTAATTACAATAGCTCAGAATCTAATTTATGTGATTATTTTTACTGTGTTTGATATTTATAAATTGCCATTAACATAGCATATAACCACAATTTTTCATTCCCCACGCACGTAAAAATAAATGTTTTTCTCTACTTCTCCTTGTGTGTGTGTGTGTGTGTGTGTGTGTGTGTTTGTCAGATACACGTGCACAGCATGAAGAAATGAATTCATTTGCCAGAAGAAATAAATCTACGTTTGCCCCTTTTTGTCAGTCTGCAGAATTTTTCTGCTTTGCAAATGTCGCCTTTTCATAATATTTGTTTGCACATCTGCTATTCATACACATTATAAAATCACACATGAAAGTAGTATGGAAAAGGAATCACTAAATAAAAGAAAAAATCAATATACACTATATCACATTGATCTAATGAAGACACCTACACTAAGAGATTGCAGCAAATACTCTGTTAGCAGGCCTGCAACTTCCAAATATACACAATATGAATGCATGGCCCTTAAAACCCCTTAAATAACTACTATTAAAAGTACAAGCAACAGTACAAGATTCAGACAGATTCAGTATTTGTTGAATGAACTATGTTTGGACTGCAGCCATTCCACCTGATGTCGATACAATTAAGCATTGTTCTGAAAGGCACTAACTGAATCACTGCAAAAACAGAATTCAGAAACTTCCACTGAAAACAGAGGCTCCACTAGTGGTTATGAATGTCATAAAATAATCTATTCTCACTAAATTTGAAAGTTTGATTGTGTCTTGCACACAACATGATCAGCATTACAAACAATAATAGACTGCATACAAAAAGTGGTATATTTTCTGCACTTTTCCAAACAGACAGAAAAAAAATATTTTAAAAAATTACAACACAGATTTTGGATCATGTCTAAAACATGGAACTTCTGTGTTTTGATGCAGTAAAATTTATATTTTACTATGGATTGAAACAGTGAACTAGAAAAAACAGCGTATGAAGAAAACGTAACACTGAAATATTTTGACCCACAACACAGAAAACAATGAGTTTAAACCAAACCAACAAATGCACAAGTTTTTTTGGCAAGTATATTTTATATCTTATATTCCCTATGTGTTTCGGTAATTGGATTACCATCTTCAACCAAACTTAACACCCATGTGCCATTTTCCCTTAGCTTTCCAGCACATCACCACATCATTACTGATCAGTACACTATATCTCACTGGTCATGTAGTACCCAAAACTTACAAGCACATCAACCACTATAATACACGCTTCTACCATTTAGAGTACTATTTATGTATTATTTTCTTATTACAGGTAACTCTCGTTTTACTCCAGTCACACAAATTGAAGACAAAATTCCCATTTAAAACAATGTATTTCCTGGGGGTCAGGGGACTGACAACCTCATCCTACATAGTGTATGACTATACCACTAGTGGACATACGCACTTGTAGAGTACATATGTATTGTATATTCAGTACATACACATTTATATACAGTATACACACATTTCTATACAACACATTTATTTATCCCTAATGCAATAAAAATGTAAGAGACTCGCATCCATAGTTTTTGGTATGGTTCATTCGCATAGGACTGTGGTACTCTTGCTACACAAACGCTTTAGTTCCTGACTTAGCACTTTCTTTATTTCTATCAGCATTATCACAAATTATATGTAGGCTGCTATGAGCGAGTCTAATGTTATGGCATATATCAACAATTCATTCACCTTTCACACGTCACATTATTACGTGTAATTTCTCTTTAATACCAATTGTCTTTTGCTGATTATTCACTTAGTTTGCATTAGGTGATACAGATTTATGTGTCTCACTCAAATTGGTAAGAAAAGCCAATGCTGTTGAAGAGAAAACTAAATGAGGTGCATGAATATAACACCAACATAACCCATACCTGTTCCTGATTGCATGACGGTGACGTCATTTCCTGCTAGCCTCCTACAGAAGATAACCATGCCTTTGGATCGCCTATGCCAGATCGTGTTGAACTGAAAATTATCGAGTAAATTCGATAAGCATGACCATGGATCATCTATGCCAAATCACATTAAAGGGAAAATTATCGTGTAAATTTGAAAAGTGGTGTAAATTTTAAAGTTGCATTAAAGTGAAATTGCGCAAAATTAAATCGCATAAAACAAGAGTTACCTGTATATATTATATCTTTCAGGATGAGATCTTCAACCCAATGCTTGTATACGTAGCCAAGCACTGATTTTAAATTAAAATTATAAACTTTTAATACCAATATTTTGATATTTAATTCTGTAAACAATTTGTATATATGTCATACTCTGGATTTTAAGCCACATTTATAATTACTAGAGGCACAGTGTATTATGTTCTCAATTTTAATTTCAATCCAACTATACATCATGATCCTCGACACAAAAAAATTTTAATGTGAAGCCATACAACGCTTGGATGTAAATAATACTTGTGACTGTTTGATGTATGCCCCCTGACGATGGTGATCCAATTACCCATACATATGCAGGGGATACAAGATATAAAATATAAAATACACATACCAAAAAACTTGTGCATTTGCTGGTTTGATTTAAATTCATGATAAAATGTGCGGTATATAAAACATAAGACAGAAAACAATGTTTAAAACACTGAATTATCAGCACAATTTCATCCTATTTTCAGATAAATATGATAGCTACTTTTAGAGATACACTTATGAACTATGTAATTAGCAGATGGAAACATTTCTAAATATGTACTTTGATTTGTAGCACATGACCTTCTTTCATACAATTATAAAATTATTTGTCAGGAAAAAACCATAATAACTTAAGAAACTCATCTCGTTAATACACTCTCCGCACATTATGGAACCCACAGGTTCCTTACCATCTTCAAAACAGCTCACCAATGAGCACTACATTGATCTACACATATTCAGTGTACTCCTTCACACCCCATTTCATTAAAAATAATTTTTATTATCCTTTCCTCTATCCCTATGTCTCTGAAATGATTCTTCATTTCAGTCTCAGGCAGTTTCATGTCACTCTGAAATGTATTAGGAAGTCTAAACATACCAGACATCTTAATAAACACACTGGAATGACATTAAGTTTGATTCAAATGGATGGCTTACCCTGTCAGAATTTACATCAATTGTAACCGTAATTGCCATGTGAGGCTCAGAGGAATGGTCACACACACACGCTAACTGATCAAATTTAAAACTACTCCTATTTAGGTGAGTTAATTAAATAAAGAAAGACTACTGACAGGTAGCCTAAGAAAGAAAATAAACTATCAGACACAGGACACAAATTACACACACAGTATAAAAGGTAGAAAAAAGATAAATAACACACATTAAAAAATCCAACTGTATTCTTGAACACAATCTGAATACTCCAGTGAAGAGCAAGCAGCAGCGGCAGAAGGTGGATCCATCATTTATTCCATTCTTAACACATGCTTAATTTCATTACATAATGTGGAAACAGTCCTTGACTGTCTTAGTCAGCACCTTCTGCAGTAACAAAAATGAAATGATATCTTGAACAGAATGAAATGTGTGTTAGTATAAAACTGCTGCAAATAATATCCAGCGCTAAAAGAGAAAGACAGTTACAATAAATTATTTTGTGAACAATGCACAAAAGTTACCATAATGTACCAATTATTAAGGCTAATTAACATTCAGAACACATCCGTACCCTATCCCTTTACATTACACACCAAAATAACAAAAGTAAAAGCTGATTCACAGGGCATAATTTCTTTCCTACATATTAACAGTTTACTGGCATTGCCCTTCATGCAAATTACTGTGTATGTTTGAAAGATGTGTTTACCTCCAAGTACCTACGCATATGTCTATGAGTATCATTATACTTGCATATTAAAACTCTTTTCACAACGTAATGTCTGAAAAAAAAACACAATTCATACTTGTTACAGTAGAAAATGCATTAATTTTAAATCAGAGTGTTGCTGCATGAGAACAGAAACTGGTTTACAAGATTTCGTTTATGGCCATTCAGTGTTTATGTGCATCTGGTTTCTGGGTGATAGCATCATGTACATGCAGGCAGTACTACTGACAATGCAGATACCTTAGTCTGCACCTCCAAGGTCGAATGACTACAGGTACTTTCGGTATACACTAATGGTCAGGGCACGCTTCATTAATAGCCAATGGAAAGCAAGATAAGGAATTAGACCAACACAGTGCTGGGGAGGCAGGAAGCTGATGAGTAGACTGGAAATCTGCACAGATGATGGGGAAGAGATGGAGCAGCAAGATAAAAAAAATGAGAAAGTGCTCCTTTTGAGTTATGTGAGGAGAGAAAAGTGAGTGGTATATGATTCATTAATAGCCAGTGGAAAGTGAAACAATAAATTAGATAAATTAAAGTGCTGGGGAGGCATGGAGCTGATGAGTAGACTGGAAATCTGCACAGGTCATGGGGACAGTGGAGAAAAGCATGAGAATAAAATTGAGAAGTGCCCTTTTTTTGTTATGTAAGAACACAGAAACTACAGGCCCAACTTCCTATCTTCATGTGTAAATTTCACCCTTCCTTTTTGCTTTGTCCTGTTCTCAGTCTTTCCCCAGTATGCATCTTCCATGCAGGTGTTCCATTGTTCCAAACATACCCCTCATTCAACTCCCTCAGGAAGACATCAGTCCTGTACAGGTCACCCCTTACAGTGCTATCATTCAACAATCAAATGGAGTAGCTCCTGCGCCTCTGTGGACACATAATGGATCAGCACAGTATACTGGATAGTGAGTGGACTTTGATGATGGACATGGTAAGGATTGCTAAAAGTCAGCTATACTGCCTACATCTACACAGTGCCTACACATTTGATACTGATTTTGTTGTCGAGAATAATCTTATAATTCGTTCATGGTACACCTACCACCAACCACATACACTGTTCTTTGGCATTAACACATCTAACAGACACGAAATAAAGTGAAAGAATGAAACAAGTTATGGGTCCTCCACATTCTATCACTGTTACAGCTAAACTTTTGTTTCCTGGTACCTCCTGCTGTTACATACAACCAGGTCCTAGTTCTTTGCAATGCACTGGTTTGCCTTCCATACTCTAACGTCATATTAAAATTCTAATTACACCACTCATTCGTAAATAACAAATATCTACACATCATTACAGAAAAAATATATAAAAATCTTAACATTTTACTATTACAGTCTAGGCACTTTTTCTTTCACACAACCATAGTACTTGCATTTTATAAAAATTACATACAGTACGAAGTAAGACAGATCTAATAGAGTATATGAACTTCACTTTTAAAATGAGATGATTTATGAAACTGTGGATATCATGTCATGGCAGGAATATTCATACCTTGCAGATCAAGCAATGGGAAAATCATCACCTTAGTACAAACACATCTACTCTGTGCAGCAGAGCAAAAAATTTGTGTATAAAATGAACACTATGAATTTTGACATGTGACATCCCGTTGTGTTATTCAGTAACTCAATATATAAAATTGATCATGTAAACACAAGTAAATTCTATTTTACTTAATAGAACAACATGCTTCAGCCTAGGCTAGGCCATCCTCACATTCACAAACACTTTTAAAAACGTACTGAGGTAGAAGTACAAATAGTTGATCCAAAGTAAGAACAAAAATAACACTATTAGTAACATACTGAAATATAAGGAGAAAGATAACCTAAACAAATATGATAAGAATGGTGTTTACCAACGCACATGTACTGAATGTGGTATGAATACATGACACAAACAGGTAGACCTGTTTCTATCCAATTCAAAGAACATGCTAGAACATTCAAATATATAAATAATGAATTGAAATTTGCCAAACACTTACGTGATAATGGAAAGAGAATGGGAAACAGATGAAATAATATATGTTTTGAATTTTGGAAGAAAGGGTAGACATCTGAATACAATGGAAAAATATTGTATATTTTGAAATAAAAAAAATTAATCAAATTCACTATTCAGTATAATAGCACAATATGACCTTAACAGAGGACAGCACATATGAGCCAATCAATACTGCCACAATGTAAACAAATTGCCAAGCACCATAAGATCAGTCCAAGGGCATCCTTCATAGTGTGCAGATGTGTCATCTTAGAAAACATGAGTAATGAAATGACTTACCTTCAAAACCCATATTGCACAATACTTCCATACATGTACTAATTACATGATCTGTGTTACAGGCAAAATGTCAAAAACATAATATAAAGCGATCCAGGTTAACATATGTTACAAACATCGACGCATCTGTACTGATGATAGTGCCATGACAACCTTGGACTGTAAATGGAAGTACTTACGTACTACAAAAACTGTAAACAACTGTTGCAAAGCCTGCAATTGACACACTATGTTCTAATTTATTTTAACATTTTAGCCGAATTTTAAGCATTTTAAAACCGTTTGTACATGCTACCTCAGTACATTTTTAAAACTGAGGATGACCTAGTCTAGGCCAAAATGTGTTGTTCTACTAAATAAAATTGAATTTAGTTTTATTTAGACTATATAAATATTGTATATAGAACACTGCCAACGTTTTGAGAAATGGAGCTCAACGAACATTTTAAAAATTCTGTGGTTAAAATCACAGAGTTACTACACATACAATCCACACATATATTTCACAGGACTCTGAGAATAAAATGTGCTGTAATGGAGACAGCATGTGTATACTGTGAGGTAGGAACTGAATATGTATAATAATTTCACGCATTATAGGAATTATGTAATCACTGACTGGTTATTTCACTATCTAATATATTATTCAAGTGATCCTGTTTGTCTCTATTACTTTCTGCAATGACTTGCAATTGCACCAGTTCAGATACTGTACATTATAAGTACAGACAAGCCAGCGGGTGCCTGCAAATTGTAATAAATAAGGCCTCCTGGTGACTAAAGATATTGCAGCCTTCATTCAAATTAAACCACTTGCTTTACATGTACTGCAAAAGTGACACAAAGGAGAACATAAACCATCAGCAAACTACTGCCAACATTGGCATCACTGAGTGCATGAAGTTAGTCCAATATGTGTGCACTTGTGCGGAAGATTCTGGTTATGAGAAGGAAGTACATAAGCCACATGGATGGAAAAAGTGAATATGTGGCTATGTTCTGACTAGTGGACTACAACACAGATAAAGTAAAAATAAATACATTAATTTGCAGGCACCTCACTCTGCAAGGCCTGTAAACCACCGTCAATAAGGAAAAGGTCAGAGTGCAGGCACTAGACCCAAAAACAATTGCTAAATATTATTTGACAGTATTGGAACCAAGTTTCCATATCACAAATATGAACATCAACGATTACAATAGTGTATTAGTGCCCTTAAATGCACTGTGTAAGTCAGACATAATTCTCCTCAGCAGCTTTATTTGGTGCTATTACTCGCCAACTCTTTGCTTCACTGGTGTTCACTTTAGATGGGCTTGGTTGAGGCCTCTCATCACCAGGAGCACTAGAACCACTTCCACTAGCACTTGCTTCCCTCACTGTGGAACAGTTGTTATTCTGTCTTGACAAATATGCCATTTCCATTACATTCTGGTTCTGCAATAAATCAAAACTTTGAAAGATTCTGCAGCAAAGCATAGTAACTATACTTACTTCCTTGTCTTCCTACACCAAGTTCCTGGTACACTGAAAAGCCAAATCATTGCACCGTGATTCTGAGCCATACATCATTTTCAGATTTAGGTAGTCCTAGGGGCAGCACACCACTTGGGACGGTATAATCGCATGTTGAAACTTTGTACTAGTTTAAAAATTCCACCTTCAGAGATTGAATTTTTCAGTTCAGCATATGATGTCAAACAATAAAGTTCTGAGGCTGATGTTACACTGCAAATACAGTTTGGCACATAAACCAAATCTAGCTGGTTTCTGTTAGTTCATGTTATAACTGCCAGGGATTAATGACAAGAAAGTTATAGCTCAATCATTCGTAGCAGCCCTGAGCACAAATTGTATTCTTCTTTGCTGTCATGGAGTAGCAAGCCAACACTGAGCTTTATTTCAAAAGAATGGAAAGCAGCTCCAGAAACATAAAAAATGCTTGATACTGTTTACGGGATTGAAGCTCTATCTTATACGCATATCTTTGAATGGTTTATAAGATGCAGAGAGAGATATGAGAACCACGAAGATGATCTTAAGGCAGTCACTGGAATGTGAAAGAGTGTAGAGACAGATCATATAATTACCTATACATCATACATTAAAACCATCTGTTAAGTAAACAGTTACAGATTTGGTGACAAAAACACTGAGGTTCCATTCAACAAATTTTTAGCACACAGAGAATGTATGCTTAGGGAACAAGTCCTTCACAAGAATAAAATATTACAACGACGATGATGATTTTTGGGACTCAAAACTATGCAACAAGTACATTGGAGTTATCATTTCTACTTGAAAAACATATGTTAACTTATTAAATGAGTCAAAAATCCTCAAATACACAAAATTGTAATTTTTACCATTTGTTTTGTAGGGGTGTACAACTTGGTCCCTCATGCTAATTGAAGAACACAGAGTGAGGGTGTTTAAGAAGTGGGCTAATTTTTAGTCTGCTATAGTCTACTTTACCAGCATTTCAGGTTTTACACAATCAGGTGTAGCAGCATGTCAGGTGAAAAATTATATATACTGAAAGTACACCTACTCTTTAATGGGTAAGTTTTAACCAAGAACAGAAGTACCACCAACTCAAAACATCAACTTATTTCATAAGAACTACCAATGTAGAAGTAGAATGATATAATGGAGAACATTTTTACCTTATCCTCATCAGTCTCAGCTAGCGGATTGCTTGTAATGTTCAGCTTATTACTGTGTAAGAAACCATTCTGGGTCACACACCCATTCAAGAGATTCTTACTGTTTAGTCCAAACACATTCACAGTCTCTAGCTGCAGGGCTGGGTCACTGAACTTGTCCTGATGTTCACTGGCATCTGTCAAGCATTTAAAAACAAAAATAACAAATACATAAAATTACTGGTGCTGCTCAATCATACAACTACATCACCAGCAAAATAACTGACTGTTCCAGTCCAGTGATTTGTACACCTGTTTTAAATTCTACAGCTCCTGGCTCAACATAACATGCAAACACTAATATAGCACAAACTCAATACAGAAATGGAAACTTATTTAACATTGTTAACTTCAGCATTCCTGACTCTCACAAAGGACAAGTGCAAGTTACCACAATGATAATAGAAACAAACTGTACTGACTGCAGCTATTTTTAGCATAAACTCACCTTGAGAAGAATGACTGGTGTTATTTCTTTGCCTGTTGCAAATGAAGACAATAAAGAACAGAAGAAACAGAAACAGCAGACCACCAACAACACCCAGAACTAAGTACAATTGTGTGCTTGATGATTCTCCCACAGCCACATTAGGACTCACTACTTGAGGTGGCAAAGCAGGAGTTTCAGTTACAGCACCTAGAAAATGCAATGAAATGTGATAAAAAGAAGCTCCCTACAGTGACAATAAAATGGACATCAACAGGACCCTCTAACCCTGAGGATGAAGCTTTTGGACACTTGTATATGATTCCCACCACCTCATTTGTGTCACAAGTTCATATCAGGAAACATTGCCTTGATGGATACTGTGCATACCAAGCTATTACTTTACTTGATGACTTTATGTAAATAGACATCCAGCAAGATCATAAAGCAGCCAGCACATCCATGATCTCAACACTCCTATATTGCTGTGTCACATTAATTATAGTTTCCTACCTACATGACTGCATGCCACAGATATTTTTAAGGTGTTATTTAATGGTGCAATCAATTGCTGACATTATATGGCACTGGTGACAGATGAATGAATGAGCATGAAGCATTAGTGAAATAATACCGACAGGGGAAACCGAAGTACTCAGAGAAAATGTGACAGCCACTTTGTCCACCACTAATCACATGTGGACTGGCCTGGGATTGAACCCAGGCCTCCATGGTGAAAGGCTACTGATTAATTGTCTGAGCCATGGCACAAAACAGAGATCATGGAAAACATACCACGGAATAACAAATCTTATGTATGAATCACAGTCACTGCTGCACCCATCAGTTATCACCACATGAATGCAATTCAATGCACTTTTAAACACAGCTGATTTTATTAACACCTTATGTAAGGTAAAGGTAAAGTTTTTCCCTGTCCACACCATGAAGACCTACAGAGCCATTAGAGGCATAGCTCCAATCATTCTTAACCTTGGCACTGTATGGATGTGAATGGTTAACTTTATTCCCCAGCTGCTTTATCCCGGGAAAGAACCCTGGTACCCACTGAATAGGAGGCTGGGTGAGCCCCAAACCCAGTCTGGACATTTTGGAGAAGAGAAAAATCTCTTGCCCCTGTCAGGATTTGAACCCTGTACAGTCCAACCTGTAGCCTAGTTGCTATACTGACTGCACTACCCCAACTTATGTATATACAGTTATATAATAAAGGTTACATATTGTGGCTTGAGAAAGCCACTTTAAGTCAAATTTATATGTGAGTTGTTATTAAAGTATTAATATCTTGAACTTAACTCCAACACAACAGTATTAAAATCAAAACTGGTCAGGGTTATGCTTTACATCATACTGATGACATGTCACATTTACTTGAGTATCACAGTTTTACAGGTATGATAATCAAGTATAGTCTTTTTAGATAACCCTGTATACACAAGGTATTAATAAAATCAGTTGTTTTAAAAGTAAATTAAATTGCCTTCATTTGGTCAATAAGAACACAGTAGCATGTAACAAATAAGATAGTCAGTCAGTTATTAGACTTTGGTAAACAGAAGAATGGAAAAAAATTCATAATGAAGAGCCTGTATGTTGTACGCTACACCATGTATTATTATGGTGATAAATTGAAGTTTCAGATGGGTGTACATATTCAACTGAGATCCTTTTTACAAAACACTGGGCAATATTCTTCCCATGACGCATGCTTTGTAAAAGCATTACACATGTTCATTGAAATGAATATACACCACAAACACTCTAAGGAAAACTGCATTTTAAGTAATGAAATATGACTAAGTGCCTGTACTTCGGGTCATCGCGGAAATGGTAAGATAGCATTTGTGCCAGCTAGTACATATACAGAAACTGAGACAGTATACACCAACGCTTGAAGACACAATACATGTACCTTCCTGTACATAACAGTGGGGAGTTTTATAAACCTCATATAAGTTTAATAAATAACAGAAAATAAAAAGGAGAATGTGCATGAACAGTATTTACAAACTAAATATTAAAGGTGCATTTAAACTGTGACATGCCATTGTCATTAAGTCTTCACTGTCGTTAGCTTCAATGGAAAGACAAAACAAATAATAATGCAGGAAACAGAACAGAATGTAGAACAAGGGATACTAACGCAAAGTCTTGTGTGTTAGAATGGTGCTGAAATCAGAGGCTGCTCCCACAGTAAAACTCTGCAATTTTATATCATATGATGTGTCTGCTTGAAGGTGAGTGATGATGAATGAACGCTGTGCCTCGCCCTCAACTGTTGCCTTGATGTAATCACCTGCACTGCTCGTTTCCCTGTAGTAAACATAAAAACCCTCCACAGGAACTACTGCTGATCCCATATACTGGAATAAAAGAAAAAAAAAAGCATTGCAAGTATGCTAGATGCAGACAGTACACAAATGAACAATTTTTATCTTACAGGTAAAATTATAACGCATATTTTAAAGTTTCAGATTGTCTTGGGTGGTCTTACAACAGTGGGAGCAGCACCAGGGGTAGAGACAACAGCAGCAGTAGTAGCAGCAATAGTAGTAGTAGTAATATAATCTTGTTTGCTTATATTTACATGATTTTCTAGATGTGTAAAGTGCTTATTAAAGACAGTTTATTTATTTATTTAATTGTATATATATTAAGCAGAATTACTAATATAGGAAGAATAACAGGATAGAAACTAAAATTTTATTCTACATACACATTTGGAAGGGTAAGTTTTTATGCAAGTTGTCTGCAAAATGACCGCTGACTTTAAGAGCAGGTTCTTAACAACAAAATAATTTTGAGTTCATATGGATGTGGTAAAGGGAAAAACACTTGCTATCTTAAATGCTAAACAGCTGCAATTAATATAACATAAAGTAAACATAAAAAAACTGCCTCAAAAGGTCTTAGCTGTCATATTTACTCAGTTTCACTATTAGTGTATATGGCCAGCTCATTTTAGTAACACGTTTAACATTATTATTATTTGTTAATATCCTTTATATAATTTAACATTTTTATGTCTCTTTGAAGTCAACACGTCAGTATTCACAGCCCTCCACATGAAATTATTTTCAGCAATCACTGTGAACTCTGATGACAACCACAATTAGAAGGTACTGGGAAAAACAAATAAATTACAACACCTTTATCAATTATATTGTGTACTGTGGTGGTTAAATTAATAAATTAATTCATAGCACACTATAAATACAATTAAGAAAAGTACTTTAATTTTTAACCTTTATTGGCCAAAAGGGACGCCCATGTTCCATTAAATGTAGATCTTCGCAGTTAGAAGGGACAATGCTATCCCACGCAGGTATAGGCGCAGGCATTTAAAATTAAAATAACTCCGACTATCAGGGGCTACACAGGAATTTAAAGACCAGATGATAAAGCTCCAATACTGTGGCACATGGCCAGATGACTTCAGTGTGCTGCCTCAGTAATGAAATGCATAGCCAGTAAAGGTTAGGAGCGCAGGTAGATTAATCCAGTATGTTATGTGTTTGTATATTATACACAACAAGTACATTCTTAAGAATGTGTGGAGTAAGAAATAACTGATTTTATCACATGAGTACAATTTATTTCAAAGAAAAGTTATGTGAAGATAGAATACTTCAGCCAATCATAAGCACAGGCATCCCCTACTACAGTGCAATTTATTTTGTGCTGCTCTGCTTAGCACTCTGGCAACCCACTTTTCTTCTTAATCTGCACATAAATGTTGCTGTGCTGAACTAGTTTCTGAGCACTTGCACTTGCATTTACTGCTACCACTGTGCATCCACTGATGGCGCAGCCCAGCCAGTCAGCATTAGCAGCTTGTAGAGTTGATTAGAGGGAATGCCACGCCTCCCAAAAAGAAAAGACACCATGAGAAATTAAAGAAGCAAGTAAGCATACTTTAATTTTGTGCTTTAAGTGGTATGGTGTGGTGCAAGTTACATTCAGTCTTCTGTGTTTAGCATGCTGTGATTAATTTTTCATATGTTCTTGGCCATAATTCTTCACGATGGGTCAAAAGAGCAAAACACTTGTGTGCAAAAAGCTTCTGTAATGACACATTGGAAAAGCTTGTCATAGCAGTGAAGTTGAACATCAAAGGAAAGAAATAATTAATTGGAAGCTCATGGAATTAGAGCATGAGAGCCTTTGATAAAAAAAAAAAAAGGTAACAGTGACAGTGAGACAGCATAACCTGTCAGGGTACTGACAACAGACAACATGGCTGAGGTTTTGAACGCCTACAAATTTTCTTCCTGTTTCTGAAACAAGGATCCAGATATGGACAGAAGCTTACAGGTTACCAGAGGAGTGGAAAGTGCTGCCACTTGCTAAAAGCTCCTCTACAGAGAAAAGAAAACAGCCAAAACCCCATTGTCTTTGGATCCATTCTTTGGCAGAAAATAGTAGTCTGGAATTAACCAAATATACATACTGTTTCACTTAGTGTTCTGCTTTTCTGAAATCAATTAAGAGGACTAGGTGAGGGATACCTGTATGTGCTTTCCTTGTTACACCAACTGACTTCTGCTGTTCTGGCTTGCCTGCAACCTTATTGCACAGTACATACCTGCCAATGGATCTTTATTGCAGTTGGACTGACAGCTTCTGTGTGCATGAGAATTGGAGGTGGCAATGGGTTCTTGTTGTTAGATTTGTGAAGATGAAACCTGGCTGAGTTAGGGCCCAGTTTATTGTCATTGTTTGAGTACACAGCTGCAATGCGGAACCTGAAAACAAGAACGTGCAAGCAAACTACCTCACTACAGCACATCCAATATAATTAAAGAAATGAAAGCAAGACAGATAAATTCACAATACACAAACACTGTAATATGAGAAAAAATATAAAAGAAATCTCTTAGCTACTTCTGCTGTTTTACTTTGTACATAATTTCTGGTAAAATTTTTCCATGCATCACTTCTAATGTATTTAATCCTAACTTTTTGTAAGTTTAAGACACACATATAAAGCAATTAGTAATCCAGCACCTGTTAAAGCCACATGAGTAAAAGAATGTCATCTGGATTTAACATTAATTCTTCAGTATGTTTATGCTGTATGTCCAGCTCAATGGCTGGCAGATAAACTGCATTTACTGTTTGGAGTGTCACTTGTGTAACATAGCATTTTGTGTGACAATTACCAACATTTTGTTTAAGCAATTGTTTAGCTGACTCATGGTCAGTTTGCTCTGAATCATGAACAATAAAATACACTGGTCCTGACAAAAGTCAGCAGTTCATTTCCATGAATTGTTACACATTCATTGTAATGACAATTAGTGTAAATATTTTTTGTTTCTGTCAAACCATGGGAAGATAAAGTAATAAACATCACACATTTCTTCTTAAGAATCATATCAGAAGAAAGAAAGATTATGATGTTCTTGTAGTTCCATTGGCAATATGCAGATCCACCTCTATAAAACAAAGCATATGTTTCAAAGTAATACAAGAAAAGTGACCCAGAACCTGGTCCACTGCAAATATGAAGAGGCTTTAATGTTACTATTAGACAAATAATCCCTATAACCAAACATTATCTTTAGTCCCGGTAAGCCCCAGTGCAGAATTCTTTCAGAAACAGTTGATCCACCTTGGATGGTTTACGGATCAAACCCTAAATTCTTATTTAATGCTTCCAATTTTTAAAAGTTTACCAAAATCCATTAGTGCCATTGATTCCTTGCTGAAAGAATTTTAATTTTTGTTTTGTTTTTCAACCAAGTCGGTCCAATAAGAAAAGAACAACATGCACACGGAGTCATTCAGATTCAGATCTTCACAGGCAACTAGCTGCATTGTGGTAAAGCAAAAACCAGTACTTCATAGACTTGATTTTTAGCTCACCCACGATGCAGTTGATCATCCGACACATTATTAATCTAATTTAATTTAATTTAATTTAAACTGATTTGCAGTGGAAGTTTAAAATCTCAGAAATTCTCTTGGTAAAAACTGCGTGCACTTGTGCAAAATCTCCAAAACCAGCAAATGAAAATAATGAATGCATGGAAATGTACCTATACGTGTGATCAGTCTCCAGTCCATTCACCTCATAGCTACGTATGTGTGGTGGGATATCTTCATTGTTTGTCATCCAGCGCGAGCCCTTGCCTTGAGATGGCCCTCTGCTACGGGCACCACTTCCACCACCTCTGCGTCTGCCATTGCCAGTCCTTGTCATTTCACGATATTGAACTTTAAAGAACTGGATGGGAAGACCATCATTCAGGGGAACTCCCCAACGAACCATCACAGATGAGTCTGACAGTCTTGTAATATTTGGACGGCTTGGAGGAATCATAACAGCTGTTATGAAAAAAAGGAACCAGTAACAAAATAAAGTGTCTAACTGAAACTAAAAAGGATTTGCTGAAATTGAGTTGATAATTAAATTTGTTACATACTGCACATGTGTGTATGTAAATGTATGACACATGAGAGCTGTAACAAACATAGGCTCCAATACATAGCATTATGATGAAGAGAACACATGCTGCATACAGTTTAACAAATGAGCACATATGAGAATACGTATTGCCTAAACTAGGTCTAATCTGTTGCAGTGTCATAAGTATGAAAAATAATGCACTAAATCTGTTTATTAACGCATGTTCCTCATTTAGAAAACAATTAAAAGTGGTCCAATCCCAAGTTCACACTTAACTGGCCTTATGGGATGGACCTGTCCCCATCAATTGAAGTACTGTACGCTGTACACAACCATCTGCTCATTACAACCAGATGCATAAGGATGACAGGAGTTCCATCTTTCATGACACTGCAGAGTCTTACTGAAACTGATCTGCCAAATTCAGAATGAGGATATACAGAATTCACTCAATTTATTTATTGGATAAACAGATACTGATTAAAGCTATCCCAATTATGCCTCATTTTGTGCTATGCAAGAAAATTAAAACATCAACACCCTTCCTGTAACAAACCTACAAGTCTAGGTTGAACTCTGCTTTCCACCACCACCACCACAATTACTACTACTACTACTACTACTACTACTACTACTACTACTGGTATATAACAGCACAAAGCATTTAGTGCATTAATTTTCTGCAACTACAATTTCTGACCAGTCTCCAGGAAAGTCTATAATGTCCTACATCTTGGTTTCTTATTTTAATAATATCTGATATTAAAATTAAAAACTAAAGTATATTTGGGAAAAATACCATGGAACAGACTCATATTAACACATATACATGACTTTAAACACCATATTTGAGATTTTTATGACACAAATTTTTACAGTGAAACCCCATTAAGAAAATTTTTAAAATTCCAAGAAAATCCCACTTCTTAAGCAGAAAATTTCTTAAAAGGGTAATTTTAATGAAATGGGAGAATTTTGGTGCTTTTTTTATCCTGACTTCTTAGGTGGGAAATTTTCTTAACCGAATTTTTCTTGAGCGAGTTTCACTGTATTTATTTTGTCATCTCACCATTGCCTTTATGCTTCCGGTCCTTCCTTCGTCCTTTGCCCTTGCGAATATGATCCTTTCTGCCATGACCTCTGAAGCCTGAAGTTGGAATTGGAGTGGCAAAACTCAGGCCACTGTCTGGAAGCTCTGAAAGCAACATGACACATAAAACACTTCATTGAAATTACATAAACTTCCATACAATGACCACTTAAGTGTCTGAATCAGGATGGTGAAGCAGAATAACAAAAAGAAGTCAAGGGAAACGAACAAGATGAATGAAGGCAGGAGGAGAAGGGGAAGAATATGATGGACAAGAAGGACAATGAAAGAAATACAAGAAAACCACATTATTGTTTTAATTTTAACTTGGTATGTACATTTTTGGAAAAACATTGCCCTATAACAACTGACTTCATCCTGATTACATGGGTTTGAAAGGAATAGGACAGCCATCATATCTAAACAGTTAAAAAAATGGTAGAATGAAGCCTACAAGACAGTTGTCTACATAAACAATTGTCTGATACAGTTCACATTCATAAATTTAAAGCAAGACATGCCTCATCACACTGTGTTTGCTCTTCATTTAGGGATATTACATTAAGAAAGTTCAAGGGAATCAGAAGTTAATGGAACACATCAGCTACCAGTCTTTGCTGATCATGACAGTTTATGAGATAAAAAGAACAGGAAGAAGAACACAGAAGTTCTATTAAAACAGGAGGCAAATTTCCTAAAATTTGATGCATGTTCATTTCTGGTGAGTTAGCCATTCAGATTCACACCATGAGGGGCACATGCAAAGGTCATATGTGCTGAGACAGATTATTTATAATTTGAACAAACAATTCCCTCTTCTCCCCCACAGACAGCAACTACCAGAATGTGTAGGATCAGACCACATGTTTCTAGCCCTGGTGGTTTGTGCTTTACATTTGTTTTAGTTTTGTTGTACATTTACTATTCACCAAAACAGCCATTTTTGTTTTCCAACAAACCACACACATTAAAATAAAACCCCAATTTTACATTCTGAAATTTTGTGTGTTTCACGATTTTATGCATTTTTTGCAGTCCTGGCCAAATGCCCGTACGAATGTTTCCTGGATTCTATGCCATTTTAGGCGGTCCCTACAAAAACATAAAATAGGGGTTTTACTGTATTCATAATACTGGTTAAAAAATCCTCATGTTCACAAAGTATACTTCCAGAAATTCAGTGGCTTCAGTCCCATGTTTGTGGTATGACAGTATTGTAAGTTCTGTACGAACTACTTCCGACATCATAAACTATGACTCACTCCAGTCCTGCATTTTTGTTCGCTCATTCAAGGTAAAAAAAAAAGATCAATTATCACCACTTTGTGAAGACACATGAGGGAGTGGAAACAGCTCCACCAAAAAATGGGAGCCTGCCGGGAATCAAACCAAAATAAACCAGCATATAACCTAGTTACTGTACTAACTATACCATCCTGGATAGTACTGTTGGTTGGTTAATCTAAATAATGGCTTGGTGTATTTCACTTGGTAAGATATTTTTACTGTCTGTTTATTGAAACAAATGCCACATCAGTTCACACTTGGTATGATAACTGTAAACAAAGCTATGTACTTTTAGTAAGCCAAGCAGAAGTGGTCTTGGTAACAGTGACAGTGATAGTCATCTGTAGTCAGGCTTGTAAAGTAATATTCAATGTGTACAAGTTCTTTGAAAAATATACACGTGAAGTCTGAAACAAATCAGTTATTCATGGTACACTGAACAAAGCTCTTCATAAGGGCCTCTAAGTCCGTATATAAAATGTTTAAAGTATTTTTCAGTGTAAAGTTCTGTACATTTTGTATGTTTTTGTATGTTTATGACTTATTCCACATCCTATTGTCTTGTGAAAAATTATGGATCCGTGGAATTTATGTATGTATGTAATAACTATTCCTATACAGAATCCAATGGCATGATGACTTAATGCAGTAATGAATTGGAAAGTATTTGTTTGGAAGCAAATGTGTCCTCATCTGATTCATTATCCGAGCACTTGCTTGCAGGGCCTGAGGAAAGTCATGAAAAACATTAGTCAGGATGGTCATTATCACAGCTGCAACTGAAAATGGTCACCCCCAAAGTACATGTCAGTAGTATTACTGTGTTAGTCAACTTGCTCCGTACATTATTTTCTTGAAGTGCCAAGCTGAAGTGAAATACGACGTTGCAAAGAAAAATAAAATATTCAGAGCAGAAGAAGTAAATGAAGAGACCCATAACATAATAAAAATGTGTGGGTCTGCTACACAACTTATGCAGGAAATGTACATGAAGAGGATTATTCAACAGCAAGTCAGTCTGACAAAACATTAGAGGCAGTACTTATCAGTTTATAAGACAGTGAAAGAGAACACAAAGAAAGTGGTAACAAAGATGCCCAGCCATTAGCCATCTCTCTGGATTTAAAAGAAACATCATTATCATGGCATGCTTGATTAATCTGTTTATACATATTAATTTTATATGTCTAACAGGATATGAAAAATGATGTCCCCTTCTAAATATTCGGTTAGACTGCTACGCATTCTGGCAACACTAAACTAAAATACCACAGACTCTCACCAAATCTCAGGAGGTGTGAACCATTGTACAGAATCAGCAAAAAGTGTATGTATATGTGCATATGCATGTTCTGTATCAAAATACAGGAGTTACTTCATTTTTTATGCAACAACATGGCGATTCTTATACAGCCTCTAACATTGGGCCCATCGGTACAACATACCATCCAGGTCTGTGCCCTCTGATTCGGGCATGAGGTCACTTGTTGGTAGAGCTGTCACTTGTTTGGGCAACACCTGCAACATAACAGATCCATATGCCGAGCCCAGATCATTGGTAGCAAAGCACTGGTAGATTCCTGCATGGCGCTTTTCCACTTGGGTGATATTCAGCTTTCCATCTGCAAACAAATAATAATCCAGCATCACTGCATCAATACACTCTTCTTCACAGAAATACAATGGTGTCATGCAGAGACAGAGATGAGACAAAGAATTACAGTGTCTACCTTGTGCCTACAGGAATTTTAAGGTCTACCCTATTTCAGAGAAGAGTTTCCAGATACATTCTCAGCAATGTTACAAGTATGAAAATGGAGCATTAACTGACAACAGGACTAGTACACTACAGTACATTACTGACTGTATAATATACCCACATTAATTCAGTGAGACAGTTCTGTAAAATGTGATGAAATCTGACTAGAGGAACAGTGCCACAGTGAACAAGCACAAACAAAGTAAAGTACAGCTCACAACTTTACATAAAGACTTTGCACACCAAATTTAATCTGTATCTCTCCACAGTCCAGAAGATAAATGTGGGCAACAACAGACACAGCATCTCCATTATGCATTCACTCTGCGCTTCCAGTATTATGGAAACTCCAAACTCAATTCAGACAGTCTGTAATAATGTGCAATTTAAGGTTCTTGTTGTTGTTCAGTATCAAGGTCTTGGTCTTCCAGAATGTGCCATCATGTAGATCCGTCCATTCTACCAAACTACATGTTATATTCAAGGACCCTCATGGCCATAGTCTTCAGTTTCTAAGTGTGCACATTCATTCCTGAAAATATGGATACTGAATTCACTGGTTACTAAATTCCCCTCATTCTAAAGTACCCAAAGGTCCTTGACTGTTCACAATAGCCTACAAATGGACCATATTCTCAACTAGATGAGGCTAATTCAAACCCACACACCATGTCTCTTCAAAATTCATTTTAATACTATCGTCCCATCTTGTTTATACCTCCCAAGTTGTCTCAAATACAGACAGACAGATATGTTAAATATCACAAGTTATATATTTTAGTAAAATCCTATTGCATTAGAGGTGTTTTCTGGACTGAGAATTACTGTTGTAATAAAACTCTCATCATGCTATTTGTTGCAAAAATATATTACCTACATATAGTAACTGGTTTTTCAATTCCCACTTCATTAGTTACAAAGCCTCATGCCATTTTCAATTACTATTACCATCCTAAAAGCATGTTCGTTCCACATAAATATTTCTTTTCGGAGACTTTTTGTTACTTGTGTGAAAAGGGCAATTAATGACTTTTAATGACCTCCCTCTCACCTGAGGTTTCCACATGGCTGTCGTTCACAACCGGCTCCCCATTCAGCAACCAGCTGATTCTAGGTGCAGGAGAACCCTTCACCAGACACTCCAGCTGTGTGTCACCACCCTCTTTTACTATCTGATTCTTGGACTCCCTGACTATCACTGGTGGTTCTACAACAGAAAAACACGTTGTTGATCTAGCACTTAAATTATCATTTTAAATACAAAATATCATTCCTACTCATGCACTGTTACATACATCTTGCATGCAGTACAAAGAAATGAGTATTTACAAAGAAGAACAAAGACTGAGGGTCTCTGAACATGTCGTGTGGAGGAGGAGGTAATAAAAAGCTGCGAAATTTGAAGTTCATAATTTGTATTATTCACCACATATTACTAGAATATCAAATTGAGGAATATGAGATGGTTGGTGCAAAAAACATGCACAGAAAATATGATAAATGCATGCACAATTTAATTCAGAAAACAAGAAGGGAAGAGACCATTTGCAAGACACACGTATAGGCGGGAAAATAAAGATTTTTATAGAAATATTACAGATATACATATTTGATTGTTTTGACAGTCTTATAGAAATCAAAAGTGACAGCATAGCAACAGCAGCTTCAGTATGCAAATTAAACCAAAACAATGTATTTGGAGGCCTGGAACAAGCATGCAAACCAGGTTAAAGGGTACAGAGAGAGAACAGGCCTGCAGACAGATGCCATTAAAGATATATGAACTGACAGCATGCAACTTTCTCTGGAGATTTCTGCTTACCCTGTACATACAGCGTGGCTGAATGTCTGACAGGCTGCCCAATGCCATTGCTCATTTCACACACATATACTCCCTCATCTCCTTTCCTAACATGGCTCAGATGGAGTCCTCCTGGCAACAACTCTGTTCTGTTGGGGGGTATTGTGCCACCAGACTTAAGCCATGTTACCTGCGGAGGTGGATTGCCCACTGCACTGCACTCCAACGTCACATTTGAACCTGCATACATTATACTCCTCATCAAAAGTGGCAGCACATATGAGTGTTTGATAATATTTCTTGAACTCAAGGCTTGTTGATAGCGCCTTGGACAGCAATACTCTTCCTTCACTGAACACAGCTTGCAACACACTTAGTCGGTGAAGCATTTTATCTTTTTGCAAAACATGTCACTCAACTGCCACATAATTCTTCAGCAATCATAACATCAGCTTCAAGGACTCAAAGCACATAACATTTATCAACACACCTGAAAGATACATTTGCCTTTCTAATGAAA
The DNA here is from genome assembly GCA_013340265.1 of Coptotermes formosanus. NCBI lineage: Eukaryota > Metazoa > Arthropoda > Insecta > Blattodea > Rhinotermitidae > Coptotermes > Coptotermes formosanus. Next base: position 310,911 of record BLKM01007573.1, on the reverse strand, counting down.
ATTGCTTTTGGCAGTGTGTTGAGCACACCTCAGTCCACAGACTTAGTCACTTCTAAAGGCAGTGATGGAAGTAAGTTGATTATTATGAAAGTAAAAGCAACGTATGAAAAAGTTCCAACAATTATAGTTAATTTTGCATCATACTCAGCATAAGAAGGAGTTACCTGCTTGAATGGTGTACTTGGTGCAAGGGGTACCAAGAAAGTGGGGAGCTTTGTGTGCCCCCTGGGAAACAACCTGCAATGTAATACTGAAATGTGATGCCACAGTCTGACCCGTGATGTAGTTTGTGGCTACACAGTGGTAGCTGCCTGCATCCTGGGATGTAACATTCTGCAGGATCAGAGTGCCCACTGAAGCAAGTAGCTCCACACTAGCTGGAACTGTTAACAAAATGGTCATAGGGCATTTTGTTCATCTTTCACACCTTGCAGTAGTACATTAGCCCTATAAAATTGCACCTGCTATGCTGTTATTAATTGTAGGAAACTAAAACCAGAAATAAAGTTCAGGTGGTCTCAAGTGGCATAAAGTTTATACTATGTTTACAGGAAATCAGTCAACACATCCAAAAGCTACAGGGAAACACATGCACATGTAGATGCATGCAGTAACCACAAGAGTACACATGTCTTCCTTAAGGCAGGAAAATAGGTTAACATAAATGAAATAATGATACTGCATATTACCGTTACTTATAATTTCCTCCTTAAAGACATTAGGCCCTATCATTATCCCACTCAGAATTATTTGAGACAAGATAATATGACTGGAAAACTTGTATGAGAAATCAACTCACTGAATATTATCACATGATAACACAAGAAGGTATAAAGACAGAAGCACTGAACACAATTCAAACCCATGACCCGGCACAGAAGTAGTCTAAAAACATGTACATATGGCTATCAGGAACACCTGTTACTTAAACTCCTGCGGCATCCACCACAATTCGGGTTAAATCCATAACAGAACTAATAACAAAATATTCTTGTTTTTTTATTAAAGTAATGCAAGTAACAAAACTGAAATTTGCAAAAAAAAAAAAGATACTGATAGAATTCCTTACTTTGCAACTTTTCTTTGTTCCTGTAGTACTGCAGCAATGCAGGTGGGTTACTATAAGGTGTCCCACAATGCAGAGCCACAGTGTTGCCAGCTACCACTTCATACAGCTGGTTAGACTGGTGGGGGAATCCCTGCAGATCAGCCAAGCTTAATTTTGCTGGAACAGAGGCCAGTGCTGATGCTCCAATCCATGCAACACACTGAAACAGTAAAACATCACTTAATAATGCTGGTGTGGCTGATTGAGTACTGTTAGCAGGCTGGAGAGAAAGAGAAGTGCTGCAAAACATTCCAGTCCCAAACTGTGACACTACTGAATCACTAACAGTTTATTTAATTGACAAAGTACCTAATACCAGGAAAAAGAGATGGATGTGGAGGAAGTCATTGTGGCTTGACTTTGGGGACTAACCCAGCACTTGACTTGAGGGACTGAGGAAAACAACGAAAGACCTTAGGATAGCCAGCCTCCAGGCTTGAACTCAGGGCCTTCCAACTATGCATAACTAACGCTAACCACTCAACAGCAATGTATGGTTGCGAAGCCAAACATGTTCAGCTACTAAAGAAATTTACAGCATTTTACAGAACTCAAGAGATTCATTAGTGTGGTCAAAACAGCCCACCATTAGTCACTAAACACAGCCAAATCAATCCAAACCAAACCCACACCCCTGATTTCTGTAAGATCTATTTTAATATGCTGGCATCAGTAACTATAATACTACAGTAGCTCAGAACACTAATATTATGCCTTGAAGCATTTTTTTCTCATATTCTGTGAAAAATGGCTGGGCTACAGGGATTGTCAAGCTTCATGGGCTTCTGTCAAAATGTGTTAGTATCCTTTCATCTATGTCTAGGTCTTCCAAGTGGCTTCCTCCACTCAGGTTTTTTAACCACAATTTTGTATGCGTTTCTAATCGCTCCCATACATATGTACACACATACATACATACATACATACATACATACATACATACATACACACATACATATGCATATACATTTCATAGATCCCATACATGCTACATGCCTTGATCATCTCATTCTCTTTGATTTGATCATTCAAATAACAATCAAAGTTAATACTTGTTTATTTACAGGCTGGCTGAACAACAACAACAACAACAATGACAATGACAACAACAACAGGAGAAGAATACAGATTAGTAGGCTTCTCACTATGCCATTTTCACCAGTTTATTGTCATTTCGTCCCTCTTGAGTCCAAATATTCTCCTCAGCACCCTTTTTTTCAAAGATCTGGAACCTGTGTTCTTCCCTTAATGTGTAAGACCAAGTTTCACACCTATAAAAAACTGCATACGTTAATGTTTATATTTCTGGATTACAGATGGGAAGAACTAAATAGTAGGAAGCATTGCCCAAATAAAATATGCTCTTTAATTTCTTCATGAATGTAGTTCTCACTAGTTACAGTTCTCCTTAAATATTTGTATTTTGTCATATTTTCTAAGAATTTATTAGGCATTTACCAAATATCACTTTTGTGAATGAAGCATAGCTAAAACCAATACAACTGAAACCTACACAGATATTATCCTGAACTATGCAACAAAACAAAACAAAACAATGAAGATATTTCTTAGCTCTGGTTTTGCTCATGAAAGAGTACATTGGAATAGCGAAGGCTGAGGCAGCACACAAATTAGCATACTGAAACATGTTGATGACCTGTTAGTATTTTAATGAACTGACCAACTGATTTTAATAAAACATGTTAATAAACAGAAAAAATAAGTATTATAACAGATGTAACTAATGTAATTTCCTCATGACAACAAACACACACACATACAGTTTCACTGTACCCTTGAGACCGTTAATCAAGTTCACATACTCACACTCCACTTCTTCCAAATCCTTTCTGAAATAAGCCCCTTGCCTCCTCCATGGCATCCTGAGAGGCTGATTTATACAACTGCCCTATTAAAATGCTATAAAATTTACTTCTTTCCCTGTCCAAGACACATATACATAATTTATCATTGCACAGCTTGTAAACATGTCACTCTCGATTTAAACTAACTCCAAAGAACAAAGGCCTTCTTGAGAAGCTAATAGTCACTTAGCTAGTTAAGAAACTCCCTCCTTTTATGGAACTTTGAAGGGTCATTACCATGTTCACAAGCTCTAGAGGTCCAGGGCTCTGAGTAACATCACACAACATGCTAGTTTTTCACAGTGAGGGGTCACTGGGTGGGGGCACAACAAACAACCTGGAGGACCACACCTTGGCACGTGCCTGTGACTGCATATTAACCTTTTAAAGCCTAGTGGTAACTTTACATACGACCAGGTTTAACATTAAAAAATTCTACAAAAAATTCTACGTGGTGCCCACATTGCGTTTATGTGTTTTGTAGGGATCTCAGAACAAACAGCAACTTTTGCCTTATAAAACATTAAGAGACTGGTTTTTATAACCAAAGTGGAGAGTGTTTACAGCGCGGTACGCACTGAGTCCTTATATAAAACAGATACGCTTTGTCTTTAAAGGGTTAAATATAAGTGCAGCTACTCTCCATATCTAGTGGTCATTTTCACGTGTCATTTGAAGTCCACAGGATTATTGTATTTACCTAAATATAAGAGGACTCTGCATATATACGAGATTATTCCCTTCAGAATCTTAAATTTTCAGAACAGTATCTGTACAGCAGGTGTTCAACTATGTGCACAATTATAAGGTGGCATTCCATGTTTCAGATAACAAATTAGGAAAATTTTCTCATCTTATATTTGGGTAAATACAGTATTCCCACACACACTGCTGACATATTGTGTAGTGTGCAGGCAACAGTCATTACAAAATGTAAAGAACTTTGAAACATGATTTGTCAGACCTCACATTTTTACTTTAATGCAGAATTCAGAACTTGAGGCCACATGCAACATCTTCAAGTACTAATAATGTTAGCTACAACTGATAGTGGCAGACTCCTTATATACAGTGAAACTCGCTTAAGAAAATTTCCTGCCTAAGAAATCAGGATAAAGAAGCACCAAAATTCTCCCATTTCATTAAAATTATCCTTTTAAGAAATTTCCCGCTTAAGAAGTAGGATTTTCTTGGAATTTTCAAAATTTTCTTAACAGGGTTTCACTGTATGTCACTTAAAAGTGTGCTGAACTAGGAGGTATGAAGTATGCATAAACCCAAGGACACTATATAACGAGGAAGGCTGTTATGTTCGCAGTCCACATAATCTCATTAAAATGGACAAATCAACATCACAATGGGCTGGAAATATAATACAAATGGGAGAAACAAAAAATATGTACAGAATGTTGATGGAGAAATCTTGAAATGGAAGAGGTTCTAAACTCAAAGAAAATGGGACCAGATTGTGTCCCATTGTGGATGCTGGTATTAGCAATGTTTTCTATTAGTGGACTTGGTTGATTACATCAGTGAAGTTACGATCCGTACCTGGTAGTCACCTGCTTGGTGCTCATCATGTACTCTCACAACCAAACGACCGCTCCTGCTACTGTGGTTTCCCGAAATTGAGGAACTCGTGTCATTGTCATGACTGTGGTGCGGGAAGTGGCCATTATGCCTCCACCTCACCTGCTCAGCCGGAACATTGAGTGAACACTCAAACACAACTTCATCACCTGGCGGAGCTACAATTGGCTCAGGACTGCGCACAAACCACAAGCCCACCTCTAGAAAAACAAAAAATGCTTGTTCAATGAAGTTAATTTACCTTCTGATGGCAGAAAGTTTTGCAGCATAATAAAAATAAACATTACAAAAAGTAATCAATAAATGCTGTGAGGCACATAACATATGAAATACAGTCGACCTCGGTTATACCGGCCTCGGTTATAACGGACTTCGGCTATAACGGACGTTGTTATCATTCCCCGACCGTTTCCCTATGCTTTATCACTGTAACTACCTCGGTTAAAACGGCCTCTCATATATCGGATCTTCGGTCACATCGGATTTCTCCGACATTCCCCAACAGTTGATTTTCCTCGGATATACCGTTTTTTTTTTTTGCAAAATAATCTACAGTTCACAACGGTTATTGTGTGTTCGTGCGCAGAGGGCTCACTCGTCACTTTGACAAGAAGTCTGCATATTTAATTTGACAGCATTTTGTACCCGGAGACGCCGAGGAGAATTTTAAATTGTGCATTCTGTTTGGCTTTGCTAAGGACAAGGTCCAAACATTAGCGTTTATAATGGATAAGCTGGGACGGTCTACCTGATGGTTTCTCTTGATAATGCACTAGTGGGAAAGCAATTGTCATATGCGAGCATCTTCATGGCGTTTTGGGGGGTAGAATGCCCTGTCATAAATCAATCTACATATCTACAAGCATAGCAAGACAGAGTAAAATTACCATACATTTTGCTGAGTTATGTTCAGCGCGAAGCTCACTCCAGTTTGTGACAACTGACTCGCAAAATTCGTTCCAGAGTTTCTCTTTCAAATTCCTGTCACTGTATCTTTCATATTTTTTTATACTGAGGTGGTCTTCTCTCCACCTCCAGTATCAACTTTTTCACGTCTTGGAAGACAGACATAGCCGCGTGACAACATGTGCTAAGGTTGTTCACTTTACAGCAGACAGCAAGCAACTGTTTTGTTGCCAGTTCGCGCGGACAGGCTGAAACATGGGCGTCCTATTGTTACGGGCAACAGTTCCGCTGCCTCGAGAATGGGTCAGGTTGTAACTTTTAAGTTGCCGCAACAGAAAAGTCGCCTGTGCGCGCGCTCTCTTATAAAACAATGTTCTCCATCCAGGCAACTAAAATAGCTGAGCAACGAAAGTTGCCAGTGCGCGCCTAGCCTTAGGCTACTTCAAGACTTGTATTGCACTTGTGTCAGTTGGTTCGCTGTGATCTGTTGCAACTAGCGGAAGTTACCTTAATTTCGGCGCATACATATGTACATAGCAGGTATGTACATTGTAACTTACATAACTCCTACGCACTCACTGGTCGTGCACTGGCTTAAATTTGTAGCAGGCCAAGACGTAGTGTGTTTAACTTTTCTTCATTTTGCAGAGCACAGTTTAAAACAACTTCTCACTTTTTCGCTTTACAGTTGTAAAACCATGAAGCGCCACCGCCATGCATTTACTTTATCTAAGAAATACGAAATTGTTTCCTTCTGGGAAAGTAACAAACATTTAAGTTAAAGGGATATTGCTCTACGCTTTGGAATTCCAACCAGTACGCTAGGAGATATGCTAAAAAATGCAACAAAAATTGAAGAGTCTTTTGAAAACAGCAGCTATAGTGCTGACGCAAAGCGACAGAGGAAGACCCGATTCGACGACGTCGACGTAGCTTTGCTGGCCTGGTTTAAGAAAAGAAGAATGAACAATCCTGAGGTGGCCATAAGTGGTCGAGTGCTGTTGGAAAAGGCAAATTACATGTACAATAAAACTGAAAACCTGCGTAACTTAGGTGGTATTAATTTAAACGTTATTTTAAACGTAATTTAACCGAACCTCGGATACAACGGACTTCGGCTATAACGGATATTTTAGGACTCGCCTTGGGATCCGTTATAACCGAGGTTGACTGTAATAACTTGCTATAATTTTTGTAACATCCTGTAATTTTAAGAATGGCCATAATTTTGTCTCAACTTATTCTTTCGTATATTAACATATCACTCCTGAGAAATATTCTGGGTTAGGTTTCAAAATCCATGACTGTCAAAACACTGCAGCTTGTAGCTAGGAATATGTTTTGGTAGGATGAGTAAAAGATAATTTACAGCACTCATTTCAAATACTCATACTGTTACCTACAGGGTACCTGATCATTGCACCAAAGGTTTCAGATTCTGAGATTTGTTGTATTTGGTAGATGCAGAAAATGAGTTAGTGCTTTCTGCCTTTTCTTAAAATACAAATTCTCTGAACATTTTATGTGAATTTTAATTCTTTATACCTTATCACAATTTGTACATGAGATACGATTTCTATCTCTACTGTTGGTTACCATGCCATTAGTTTTAATCTACTGCAAACAGAATGTACTACACAAAACATGCATATTTAATGTCTCAGACTTTTCCCTTCTCTCTGAAATATGACTTACTCTGTTCCAAGACTTGTACAACAAATGCAAGGTCAATGGCAACTGTCTGACACACATGTGTATCTATTCTAAACCCTTACAAGCAACAGTCCAGTATGTGGTAATGAGATGAATAAATGCATTTAATAGTACTCACAGAGAAAATGAAGTATAGAAGTTACACTAATCAATTACTTATCGAAGGAAATATTAATGAATACAGAAGATCTCCAAAGAGCAAACAAAAATATTTATAAGTTTCCTAGAACACAAATTAATTTGAAGTAATAGCACATTTGCCATGTATTTTACTCAATCAAATCAAAAGGATATAGTTGCAATAAATTCTGTACATTATTTACAACATAAATGACAGATGAATTTCTTGATCCAAAGTTTTTGATTACAAAAAGTAAAGAAATAATTGTAGGTATGATATGAACATCAAGTGAAAAGATCAACAGCATTGGTATATATGCTGTATTCAAAAATGACCAAAATAAAATTTGAGCCCACAAACTCAGTAATCAAAGTCAACATGGTCATCATATTCCAACAAGAACTGATAATGAGGGTCTTTGCCCCAGTAGGCTTACCTGCACGCAGCTGTGTGGCTGAAAGCAGCAGCCAAAGGCAGACTGCAGTCACCAACATTGTTGGTGGCTGTGGCGCCATAGTACTTCCACAGACTGGCAGTGCATTCCTGCAACACAATTACAAACAGCCATACGATGAAATCAAGCTAGCTAAAAAGACATCAACAACACATAACAAAGCACAGCTATGGTTATGCACTGTTGTGTTCTGGCAGCAACGATGGTTTCTTCAAGCACAGTATGAGTACAAAATTAAAATTCATTTACACAATTTCTATACTGAAATGCAAGACTGGATATTCTCCGAATGATGTAAGCTCTATACGTGCCACTGTAGAATTAGAAACAAGATTACTGTAACATTTAAATATTTCAACTTTTACATTAGTTGCAAATCAGTTAACAGAAATATACTACAAATACTATTTTGAATACTTGGGCATAAATTTTTTCATACCCATACAAGGAACATGAGAACATAGAAGAAAAGAAGAGTTGATTGACATACAACTCTCTGCAATGACATGTGAAAGGCGCATTTCAAATAATGATGGTAACAATTTAAAATCACATTCTCAAAGAAATTAAAGAGCATGAATTTGGGAACCGCTCGCTACTACTAAATAGGGTCCCTTGTCTTCACATCTGCTATCTAGAAGCATGGAGGTCAGAATGCACCAAATCATGAACTCATCTATGGATGTAAAATTTGGCATTACCATTAGGGAAGCACATGTATGGAGGGTGTCTGAGGAAAAGGTGCTGAGGATAATATTTGAGCCCCACAGGGTGGGAGTAACTGGAGATTGGAGAATAGCATATAATGAGCTTTACATAGTAACGTGAATTCTTACAGAATTTTGTGATGATTAAGTCAACCAAGATAACATGCATGGGACATGTAACTCATAGAAAAGACGAAAAAGGTATTAAAGAATTTAGTTCGATAACACACTGCACACAGACCATTTGAACAGCTATGCACTGACGGGAGGATAATATTAAAAACAGGTGTTCAATAAATAGGGTTACATGATGTGGAATGGATTACTGAGGCTGAGAACAGGGCCCAGTGGCGGGCTGTTGTGACAGTGGGAATTAAGTGGTTGTAGCGGTAATGATGACAGTGGTAAACTCATAGAAATTAATACAGAAGCGGGGGGGGGGGGGCCCTCACTTATACTCCTCTTAACACCGTAGTTAACTCTTCACCAGTCTTCCAATCTTCATGTTTCACATTCTACGAAGGCAACAAGAAAACCCCTCATGCGTACATACCTCAACAAGCTTCTCGACTTAAACCAACTCGCACGCTTTGCCCAGCACATTTGAATTGCGACGTTACACTGTGCAAAGCAGCCTTATAAATACACTCACAAACTACCGGAACCAAACCAAAGCTATGTGAGGACAGGGGATGAAAACAATAACCACAGATCAGTTGCAATGAGATAGTGTTTCTTCTACCGAACGCGAGATAAGACACGTTCACTCACCCATGCCGGTGGTCTGTTTCCGTCGAGATCCAAAAAAAAGTGGGGTAGCATGTAACTTACTAATACTGAGAGTGATAAAGCAAACCGAAGTGACGTCACTATTGACGGCCTGCCAGTCCTTCTTGGTGTCCAGCCCCTCAGATATAAGTCTAAGATTTTGAGAACGGGCATCATATTGTCTTGGACGCCGTCTGTGACAAGGAAGTGGCTCTTTCAGCACTGACACGTGAACAAAAAGGAGCCGCGGTTAATACAGTTTTGTTTATCAACATATGCCAAAGGCCACCTTCGTCCGCTTATTCCAAAAGAAAGCGACATTTCGGCTTAAAAAGTCCTGCCCAAATATAAAGATTAACAAGACTGGAAATCTATTCGGAAATCCAAAACACACACACACACACATATTTAAACACTCGTTTATTGCAGTTTTTTAGTAGTGGTTCCAAAAAAGTACATTTGTTGCAGATACACGGAGCACATTCCTTCTCTAGCAAATAAGAATCATTCGGCTAGTCAAAATATTTAAAGCTTTGTATGTAACCCAGAATTTAAAAGATCCCATATCGTCACTTCTAATTTCTTTAACAATTTTATTTGTAGATGAAATGACCAAAATTTGTCAGCAAGATATTTAATCCGTGTGTACTACAGCAACCTTTCAACGCTTTGAGGTAAATGATCTAACAAAGGACATCCCGAAATGAAATATTTTACAACAGACTATACGAGGGTATTATTTCGAGATGGTTGGGCACGATAAACTATCATCCGACGCGGAGACAGTGGTACACACTAAAGATAACGAAGGGGCCAGGTTATAGTCCACTTTTAAATTGTAGCAGGATGTTGGGACACGTGCGAAGCCACCCAAAGTTGTACATTGTTGTAGTTATCTGCTCATATCCCACGGCACGGGGATATGTACACACAAACCACACACGCTGCAGTAAACTGACACCAGAGTGCTCTCAGCTCGATAGTCTCTGCAGTATCATTTGCTATGGAACGTGAAAGTGATACTTTCACGGTGAATGGTGGGGTTTGGGCTAAATTCTCACGAAATGTGTGGGACGATATGCAAGAAAGTGACTTCTCTTGACCAAGCTTGGATATACGCGAAATATGTATTAAAGGGTCCACATTTAGATGACTTAAGTTTAACCCTCTAAAGACTAAGGTTTACCTGAATTATATTTAAAGATAGAGTTTTTAAAGATGTACTTTTTACTCCAAACGGTTGTACACAACATACAAAGTGGGATTAAATAGCCTACAGGTTTCGGCTTACTAAGCCATCATCAGGCCCTTATTTAGAACATTAAAAAGGCACTTAACACTTCAATAGGTGTAGGCATTCTTGGTTAAAGGGTATATTACCATTGCAGCTGCAGAGTTTCTTTTTTAAGTTCCAAAAGCAAGGGACGTATTCTTGATCAGCTCCAAATATTTTGAGATGACGCCTATTGCAGTGTTAAGTGTCCTTTTAATGTTCTTAATATGGGCCTAATGATGGCTTAGTAAGCCGAAACATTTAGCCTACTTTGTATGTTGTGTGTGACAGCTTTTAGTACAAAATATATCTGTAACTGAATAACACAAAGGGGATGTGTCATCTCAAAATAACTGAGTTCTTAAAGCGCAACAAACACACTGCATATCTGTCATGGAAACAAATCAGCTAATGTTATGTGGAGAAACAATCTCTGTCCATTCCAAGAACCACATGAAAATACGAACACCATGTGGGCAGAACATAGAATTTTGGAATGTTAAACCTGTGGTACATAAAGCAATCATTGGGCTTTAAAGGCCTAACTGTGAATCTAAACGATAAAATGCAGTTCTACTCTACCTTCCTGATTTTATAACAGGAGATAGGCTTATGGCATCATGCCGTCCCAATGCTTGTTCCCAACCAAACATTTGTTGGATCACCAACACCATGTTTCTTGACCGTTATTACGCGTCCCAATGATGGGACCGGAAGCCCGGCACGAGATTGCAAAATAAGACCATCCGTTATTGGCTCATGCGTTGTGGTAACTTATATAGTAGCAAAGATTCATTTCTTAAAGAAATAACCATTGTTCTCACATGGGTGTGATCACGGTTTCTTTCTTTGTCAAAATGACCGGTGGAACGCCAGACCTTTAAGTCTGCGAATCACTGTCATGATGTTCGTGAAACATAGGAGTATTGTGCTTGCAGAGGTCTTTTTACATTTTAGTTTACCGTTCTAAGTATTATAACGGCAGCCAAAAGTTTAAACGTGGATGCAGGAACAAACCCTTAAACTGATGATATAAGGTTTAATTGGGCAATCGATTAAAAAACCACGGAGAAAAGTGTGGTGTAAGGGATATCAGGTTCGAATCAAGTTTGGACACCGGATTTCAATGCATGTTTTTCTAACTTGTCCAAAGAGGGTGGATGCGACTCTGTGCATATCCCCCACGTAATGAGTTCTACCGCCGTTCCCCATTTACCCGAAAAACCAAAACGAGAGGAGCTAGAGCACCAACAAATCTCAGAATACTGTTCATCATAAAATTTTACACAGATTAGAACTAATCATCAATCAAGTCAAGTGCCAATTTCCCACTCGGCTACCGGGATGTGACTCTGTCACTCACAACAGAGTATTAGGCCTACAGATTACGTAGGGCAAATACAGAGGAGTCTGCTCTCTGTGGGGTAGAATGTAAATTGTTGTGTGTCTGTAATTTAGAGGAAATGCAGCCTTCAACAGATCATTCGATGGCTCAGGCAGTTAGTCGCCAGCCTGTCACCGCGGAGGCCCGGATTCGATCCCGGGTCGGTCCATGTGGGATTTATGGTGCACAAGGGGGCACTGGGACAGGTTTTTCTCTGAGTACTTCGATTTTCCCGTGTCAAAAGGTAAATGCGTTGGCGTATGAAGGATGTAGCTCAAAGAAAAAAGGTGGTTAGTCGCTGGCCCCTCACCGCGGAGACGCAGATTCGATCCCGGGTCGGTCCATGTGGGATTATGGTGGACAAAGTGACACTGGGACAGGTTTTTCTCTGAGTATTTCGATTTTCCCCTACCAAAAGGTAAACGCATTGATGCATGAAGGATACAGCTCAAAGAAAAGAGGCGGTTAGTCGCTGGCGTCTCAACGTTGAGGACTGTGTTCGATTCCGGGCCCGTGCAGGTGGTATTTGTGGATAACGTGGTAATGGGACAGATTTTTCTCCGATTACTTTGATTTTCCCCTGTCACTATTATTCCATCAGTGCTCCACACACATCTTTATACCACTTTCATCAGAAGGACAAGGGGGCGAAGTCTGAAAACCTACCCAAGCGACACTGTTTCGGAGAAAAGCAGTTTTTCAGTCTTCAAATGGTTAATAGCTCCAAGGATATCATGCCGTCGAAACAGTAAAATAAATTTGTTTATAAGATAGCGTGCACCTTCCTACGCCGGTATAGCAATCACGACAACATGGGTACGTCATTAAATATTCCATCCACAGCGCAAAATATATTTCAGAGAAAACTGTCTCACGTTGTTTATGGCCATTCCCTTGTGCGGTTATTATGACGCGCCCATAACAATGCTTTGTGCCTGCCTACACGAAGAGCGGTGCTTGTTATTTGTCCGAAGCAGATGTTTGATTGCGTGTGAGGAGGCCGGTCCAGTGAAACAATAAAACAGTCTGGCTGGCATCTCACGAAAGCATTATAACTACGCGAGGCTGTAGGGATATTCTCTGAGCAGTGTTGCTGCACACTGGCGTCTTCTGGGACGTTGCGTCCTGTCGACTGGCAAAGTTACCGATGTTTCTTTACATGGATGGCACTGAAGATAAAAAAAAATTACACTACTTCGAATTGTAGGTAACTATCAATCGACACAGCGTAACATCTGAGAAGACTTGAATTTTCAGTTCCACAGAAGTTTCGAAGAACGGGGAACGTATGTCATATCTGTGTTCCTTCCATTCCTTACAGGCCGGAAAACCAATCAGGAGTTGGCTGGTCCAATAACAGGGCCACCCCTCCACCTTCCCAAACACCAAACGAAACGGCGCCACAAAAAAGCAGGAAACAAATTCCATCTTCGATCATGTAGCAGTAGTTTCCACTGTACACAGTTTTGCTCTACATCTTTACAGGTTCCCCACACACACCTCAGGCTTAAACACAGATATAATTCCTCCACATTTCTCTAACGTTCTAAGAGAGCTATCTTAGCCGGCTCTCTGTCCTGCATAGCTCACAGTATATTGAATGATACTGCAGTCACTAACTCCACACGGCAGTAGTAAACTTAAGCAGCTGAAAGACCTTCGGATAGTCAAGAAATTCCTAGTCTTTTAGGGAAATCGAACGTCAGTTTCTTCTGCAAACGCTGGTTATGTTTGTCGCGTGCCAGCTCTTTCCATTCTTCTGGACATCTTTGTTGTTGGTTTCATACTCACGTGCTATGGTTCGGCACTGAGCATCTGTAAACTGTATTTACAATTTTCACGTGGGGGGAAGATTTTACCTATGGCTTAGTACGTGCAAATACACTATTTGCACTGATCAGTATTTACACTCTTGGTTGTGACTGTTGGTACACAAACACTACGTTGGTTTCATTGTTTTTAATTACGTCTGTATTACTTGCTTCACTCTTGTTGTACTCCGTGCCTGTATTTGTTCATGGGTCTCTCAGGGCCGAGCCAAGGGCCGGACCAGCCGGGCAGCTGCCCTGCGCGCCAGCCTATAAGGGACGCTAAGACGTCATTGGAATGATCGGAAATGTGGTGCTAGTAAACTCAGGTTAACAAAAGCAAAGAACTTCTCAGAAAATTATCCGCAATTTGGGTACGCGCTCTCAAAAATTTTCGGCAGCCCTGTCATAGGCCGAAAAGTTGAAAGAGTATCGGTTTTAAAGGGCACCAAATTATTAGACTACCCAGGGTGCCAAATTACTAACTGTCCAGGGTGTTCGCATATCTGGGGCTGGCCCTGGGTACTTTACCCTTACTGTTGCCTACGCCCCCCGCGTGACCCTCTTGTCGACCTTATCTTTCAGCAGGGCTGTGGAGTCGGTACACAAAACTTCCGACTCCAACTCCTCAATTTTTAAAACTCCGAATCCGACTCCTTCGTAAAATCTCAGTATGTATTAATAATCGCTCGCAGTCCCATTACAGGCCTGGACAGGCCCAGAGGGTTCCAGGAGGTCGAGGCTCCCAGATTTCTAGACAGTCGGTGGTAAGGTTGTCAGCCCTAGGCACCGGCTGCGTTTACCCCCCAGGAAATATTCCTGGTACTCATTTCTGTTAGAGGCTGAGTCGACCCCAGGGCCATAGTGCGACCGACAGGATTATGCCAAAGAAAAAATCCAGTGAACCCGCGACCTGCCGGTTTGTAGCCCAGTGCCTCAACCAACTGCGCCACCGCGGCCCCATGTATTAATAATGGTAAACCTTAAGATATTTCATCACCACCACGTGACTCATCAGGCTATTTTTTAGACTTATAACCTGTTTTTAAGTACAAGTCTAGCGGTTATTGCAGCTATCAGGGCTCTGGGGTTGGAGTATCAAGTCAAGATTTTAAATTGAGGTCTGAGTCGGAGTCGGTACATTTTTACCCATTCCGACCCCACCCAAAATTCCTTCCAACTCCGACCCCGACTCCACGACTCCGACTCCACAGTCCTGTCTTTAAGGCATTTGGTAGGTCTCCCTTGGACGAGAGATGGGCTCGTTATAAGGTCTCTACCCATACGGGATAATACAAACACAGAAATTAGAAAATACCCCTACATCCCAAATGAGATTCAAACCCATGATCCAAAAATTTGTGCGGTCGACGACGATACGTGCCTTAAACCGAGCGACCACTAATCAGGTATGTTCCTTGTAATCGGCTATGCACCCAGACAAATGGGCAGCACAGCCGAAAACAGAAAAGTAATTAGCAGACAAAGCAATGTAGCGCACAGCGTACTGAACTCACTCGACAAGGACCCTGCTAGAATTCCTGTCGAGGACTACCACGTTGACTGACATTTTGCTTAATTTTCGTCAGTATCTCTAGGCAAACGCTAGAACATGAGTAGTGACGCAACTAGCAGCAACTGCTTTCTCCCATACACATTTGGAGTCTAAATCAAAATTTAATCCTACCAGATCTCATTCTACGTTAAACAATACAAGGCAGCTGATAAAGCATGGTGACATAACATAGCGAACAACCTACAGTGAAACGTAATAAGTGACGGAGGTCATATAAGATTTTCGTTAAAAAAAGACAAGAAAAACAAACCCAAGACAATGCCAACTGCAAAACTGCATTCTTACAAATCCCGCCAGCATTTTTTCACGATAATTTACAACCCGATACGAAACAATCTTCAGCGATATACAAACATTTTATGTATACACTACTTGCGCACACCTGCACAAAATTCTAATGGACCCACAGTCTTTTTTTTCTTTGTTAAACTAATTCTCATCTTAATGTATCAAAGTCGTCGCGGAGAAAAGAAAATTAGGCCGAATGCCTCTGCTTATGTACTGCAAGTGTAAAAGGCTAAGAATCCAAACCCTGTTTTTATACCGTTCCCAAGCGGCAAGTCATGCTTATTGTTTACGCATACGCACGCAGGTGACACTGCCTGCTTAAAACAGCCTGCCCTTATAAAGCAGTCGAAGGCTACGTATGATTCGACTGGTATTGCAGCCTCGACCCTTGCCAGTAAAATGCTATCTCTATGTAGCAGAACTATGTATGTGGGTATCCCATCAAACTGTCTTTCACGGGTCTTTCAAGTTCACGGGGTGCACAATCAGTGGACTACGACATCACATTATATTTCAAGAGCTACAACACATAAAATTGGATAAACGGAAGTGTTAAACGCAGGAAACGTGGGTACAGATGGCAAATGTCAATTTTTCCGTCAAAAATTCAGACGGCCTTACAATAACACTAAATATAAAAATTGCTTCGAACATCACCGGAATTATTATTATTATTATTATCATCATCATCATCATCATCGTCATCATCATCATCATCCGATCCCAGTGGTCGCGAGGTCTAAGGCGTGGGTCTGCGACCGTTCGCTTGCTGGGAGTGTGGGTTCGAATCCTTCCGGGGGCACGGATGTCTGTCTGTTGATAATGTTGTGTGTTGTCAGGAAGAGGTCTGTGCGTCGGGCTGATCACTCGTCCAGAGCAGTCCTTCCGAGTGTGGTGTGTCTGAGTGTGATCGTGAAGCCTCAATAATGAGGAGGCCCTGGCCCACTAGGTGCTGTTGCGTCATTGGAAATTATTATTACTACCACCACCACCACCACCACCAACACCACCTCCACCACAACCACCACCACCACCACCACCACCACCACCACCACCACCACAACCACCACCACCACCACAACCACCACCACCACCTTAATCAGCACAGCTGTCTGTATGAGTGCACATGGAAGATGTAGGCGCAGCCAAAATTGGAAGACAACGTTAGTCAATTCATGTGGCTCAGGAGGGGGATCAGTGTCGGGTTCTTTTGAACGCGCTAATGAGCCTTCGACTTCCATACAAGGCGGGGAATTTAACCAGATTAGCGACTCTCAGCTTCAAGAAGGGCTCTACTCCGTGAAATAAGAAGACACGCAATGTATGTATAACGCAATATTGAGACGCGTTCGCGTAACCATTGTTGCGGTGGAAAGGTAATAAGTATCACATATTCTGAGTGTGTCTGTAGCCTAAGTCATTCAGCATGCAAAGCGCATGCGCCGTATTATATTGTCATCTGTGGCCTATCTGGTTCTACCATATTTTTCCACGTTATCTCATAAACAGCACGATTTTCAGGAAAAAAATGTACTCAACATAAAATGTGTGTTTTGATTTTCTCTACATCTTTTGTCTTTAACATTCTTATTCTAAGAACTCAGCGAGATATTGTGACAAATGTACATACGTCTTCATGTAACGTACCTGTTATTCTTGTCAGATTTTAATGAAACTTGAATTTTCTCGACATATTTTCAAAAATATGGTCAAATATCAAATTTAATGAAAATCCGTCCAGTGGGAGCCGAGTTGTTCCATGCGGAGGACAGACGGACAGACAGACATGAAAAAGCTAATAATCGGTTTTTGCAGTTTTTTCAGTGGTCGAAAAAATAGCACAAAATTCAGTTAAAAACATCACCGGCTCTAAGAGCTCATAACAAGTAGTCCAGTTATCAAAGGGCTGGCCAAAACAGTATGGAACCATGGGCTATGTCCCACGTTAATGGAAACCATTACAGAGTCTAAGAACACGCGCACATGCAAGAACGACCTGTGCCTTTGAACTGCCGGCATGGCAGCATCAGAGTTTGATGCGCACAACCAAAGAAGCTGAGAGCTTGTCTGACCACTAATGAGGGAATCTAGAGCCGAATTGCTCGGTCTTCATACCGCGGTACTCTATACAGTGTTGCCAGCAGAGGCCAGGGCTCTCCAAACCACGAGAACGACATGCATCACGGTTTACGTCACAGAGATCTTACGGTCCAAACCTGACGATGAAGGCATGCATGAGCGAAGCGGATAGAGTGGAAAGATTCTAAAGTGTCGTTTCATCTGACAATACTGAACCATCTGCTTTTGTTAAGCAGCGAAAGATGACCTGCAAATCAAGCGGCGTCTGCCCCGGTACACTCTCCCGGGGGGGGGGGGAGACACGCGGTAGCGCAGTTGGTTGAAGCACACAAACCGGAAGGTCGCGGGTTCGATTCCCGATGGTGTTACTGGAAGTTTTCATTGAAATAGTCCTTTCGGTCGCACTATGGCGCTGAGGCCGACTCAGTCTCTAACAGAAATGAGTATTAGGAATATTTTTGGGGGGTAAAGGCGGCCGGTGCGTAAGGCTGCCAACCTTACCACCTTCATGTGCTGACTGTCTAGAAATCTGGGAGTCTCAACCTCCTGGGACCCTCAGGGCCTGTCCAGGCCTGTAATGGGATAGCTTTACCTGTATACTTCCAAGGAAGTGTCCCAGAATATGCGTAGGGACTGAGAAAAAACATGAAAACACCAAGACAGGATAGCTCATACTCGGCAGATTTGGAGCTGTCGTCTCGCCAATAAGGGCTGGCCCATATTATCAGGTCTCAGAAACCGTCGATTCATAATTAACTCGAAGCAAAATCCGTCTTGAGTAATGTATGGTTATGAACCATGGGGTTGCAGAAAATATACAACCCGATGGTTCATAACCATACTCACAACAGCCTGCAACTGGTCTCTAACCTCAGACACACAAATCCAGTCTATCCTCTGGTTATTTAAGATCCCATTTTAATGTTATCCTCAAATCTACGCCGAAATCTTTCAATTGTGTTTTTCCATTCAGATTTCATATTAAAACTGTAAATAGTTGCATCATTTCTCACACGCATGCTACGTGGTATTACCATCTCATTTGAACTGCTCACCGCAACAGTGACAAGTTTGGTGGCGTGCACATTATGAAGGAATGTCCTCCGTCCTCTTATTTCTCCCTCCCTATTACCTCAAATACATCTTAAATATCTTGAAAACCTGAATGACTATCAACCGCTTACAGTCAGTGACTAATTCCTTAACCTTTTAAAGCCTAGCGGTAACTTAACGTACCACCAGGTTTAACATTTAAAAATTCTACGTGGTGCCCACATTGCGTTTATGTGTTCTGTGTGGATCTCAGAGCAAACAGCAACTTTTGCCTTACACAACAGTAAGAGATTAGTTTTTATAACCGAGATGGAGAGTGTTTACAGCGCGGTACGCACTGAGTCCTTATATAAAACAGATATGATTCGTCTTTAAAGGGTTTGTTCATCATCCCAGTTGGCGTTTAAGTACAAGATACCTCTTTGAGGAAGAATAGACTTGTATCTTGGACTAATTACTTGGCAAGTCGGGGGGGGGGGGGGAGGAGGAAGCCAGGGTCAGTACGATCCTGAGGAACGAGAAAAATACAAGAAACTGTGGGATCAATAAATATCTCTGCAAACAAACAACCTTGTAGTTATAACTTACAGGTTGTTGTGAGGACACACATCGATGAACGTAGTCGAAGGGTTGACCACTTATTGCAAATAAACAGAACAAGTCGATAAAACAGGTGAAGGCAGCTGTCCGTAGATAGCGCGTCGTTTTAAATGTATGCGACTAAAAGTAAGATTAAGTCCGAAAAGGTGCTAAAAGAATGGTTTGGGGGATGGAACAGGCATTAAGCTAGCCACACACAAAACCAAGGAGTAAAAAGGCATTTCCGGCGACAGCAACCATTACCACGGTCCGCACCATAGGTACAAATAATTTAAAATCCAGAGAGCATATGGGGAGTACGAGAATCCATACTAGCAAGGTACGGCGCCCAAAATGTCGCACAAAACTTCACGGAACACTTTGCCGTCATTATCATGACTTTGATCTTCGCAGCGCAAGTTTAGGTCAGAAAAAGCATCAGCACTTCGCACACGTGCAAGGGAAACTACGACATGAAGAATTCATAGACATCCCACTGTCTGCAGGAGCCATATGCACCCAAATAGCACCATGTTTGCTACTAATGGCAAATAACTACAAACATTGCGATATCCCCAACACGCTCACTTTAACCTTTTAAAGCCTAGCGGTAACTTTACATACGACCAGGTTTAACATTAAAAAATTCTACGTGGTGCCCACATTGCGTTTATGTGTTTTGTACGGATCTCAGAACAAACAGCAACTTTTGCCTTATAAAACATTAAGAGACTGGTTTTTATAACCGAAGTGGAGAGTGTTTACAGCGCGGTACGCACTGAGTCCTTATATAAAACAGATACGCTTCGTCTTTAAAGGGTTAAACCGCATCTTGCTTACACGCATGCGTGTAAGCAAGCTTCCGCTGCGGTGTCAAACGAGATCTTAGTTTTCGGGAATGTTACGCAGATTCTTGAACTGCTTGACCCTTGACGATGGGACCAGTAGTTTGTCCCGAAACGTCGGCAACTACTTACCAATTTACGCTGCGTAACATCTCAGAAGAGCTAAGATCTCATCTTGCATCTCGTATAAGATCCATTACTGTGTGCAGGGACGTGCTCACAAATATAGCGGGAGCTCCGCAAGAAAATAAAAGGGGGTCCATTCTTGTTATTTTAGCAGCAGTTTCACCAGTGATGATGCTGAGTTTGAAAAATGTCATAAAGGTCTTGTCAGACACCTAAACTTGCCACTGCATCACAAACTCTCCTACTTAATGAGAAATAAATATCATGTAATGGATAGTCATATCAGCCTATTCTCCAACAGGTGCTAGGCATTCTTCTTTACTGAATTTCAGTGGTCAACATACGTACATACATACATACATACATTTCTTAGAACCAAAAACCTGTCATAAAACAGGTGGATATGAAAAAGTCACAGTAGTACAAGGCACAAACACAAACAAAGCAATAAAAACAACAACACACACAAAATCAAATAGATATGACAAAACGTAGAATACGTGCTTAAGAAAGTCATACTAAAATCATCAAACATTTTGAATACAAATCGTACGCCACCAAATACAAATTACAAGTTATAATTCATAGTCATAAAAAATATCCTTTCTATGCTTCAGAAATTCAGCAAGGTAACTACAAACCTTAAATTGGGGACCAAACTGTGGGCTTTCCAGGACCTATCAGAAAGTCACTGTGTAGCAAAGGGAGACTAAAGGTGGAGGGAAGCTGGATTTACCACCTCTTCTAAAAAAAAACAAGGGGCGTCCTCAGTCCACAAACATGCGAATTTATTTACTAAGTGGTCACGGACAACTGATGCGGCAGTAATTTTGGACGTGGGGTGGATAACCCCTAACTGACAGTGCAGCAGAACCCTCCTCGACACGCTAGTAATAGCCGTTAACACTGTAAAGGAAATTTTCCAACTTTTATTGAATCCAAAACTTCACCAAAGGCTGGACAACAGCGTCAGCCGAATGGTTCCAGCATCCACCATATTGCCATATTTCTTTAAGGTCTGTTCTAGTCTTATTATCCAAGATCTACGCCAAGGTAGTACAAGTGGTCTCTTCCTTCAGATTATCCAAACAAAACTTCCTACGCATTTCTTATTTCCACCTAGCCAGCTACAAAAACCGCTTATATCATCACCATAAGCATTTCTGAAGAGACGTGGAAATCAAGAAGCCTCTCGTTATGAACATTTCCAAGCCCTGCCGTTAATTTATCCTTCTTAGTCGATGCACGGTTTGACGTTACTATGCATGTGAAGATACAGACGGTGAGATTCTGGGTTATGACAAAGTATAGTGGTGTGGTGAATGGACAGCACCTTCTCGGACGAATGTGCTATTTCAATACTCAAGTATGAAGATGAAGTCAGTAGGTATTATCGAAACGTCGGCATCCTCCTACCAGACCACACCTCAGTGCCATAAAAATAACGTGAACCTTCAATCTACATTCCTGTGTTAATGGAAGCTTTCTGGCTTCACACCCATCCAAAACAAGAGATTCTTATCCAGAGCCACATAAATCAAGCCCACACAAACAGTGATTTTTCTTTCAGGTAAATTTCGTACTATGCCCCCGTGTACACACCGGTTTTCCAAGTGGCCTCTCTTGATCTTTCCCGAGTAAAATTCTGTATAAATCTTTCGTATCTCCCATATGCGACGTACGCCCCGATTTCGTCACTCCGTTAGGCTAACAAATGATGTGCGCCAGTTCTTGTAATCAATGTAAAAACAACAGTACATGATGGAGACCCCTGTGCAAGGAATCAAAGAAAATCCACCTGCCGGCGATAGCGGTTTTGTTTTTCAGTTCAGGTGGCGGTCCAAGGTCAGAGAGGCGCCGCAACCCTCAATTTCTCTCTCGCCTTAACAAGCGGACCCCCACTCGCTTTCCTTCGCCCATCGGAATAAAGACTTAAAAAGCCTGCGGAAACGTCTGAAGTCTAACAAGTGATACGAGAAAAATTGCTGCAAGCACCACATTCCTAATGAAACAAGTGAGAAAAGAACAATTGCTACATGCACCACACTGCTATACAAACAAGTGAGAAAAGAACAATTGCCACATACACCACACTGCTATAGAAACAAGTGGGAAAAGAATTGCTACATACACCACACTGCTATAGAAACAAGTGAGAAAAGAATTGCTACATATGCACACACTGCTATAGAAACAAGTGAGAAAAGAATTGCTACATACACCACACTGCTATAGAAACAAGTGGGAAAAGAATTGCTACATACGCCACACTGCTATAGAAAGAAATGAGAAACGAATTGCTACATACACCACACTGCTATAGAAACAAGTGAGAAAAGAATTGCTACATACACCACACTGCTATAGAAACAAGTGAGAAAAGAATTGCTACATACACCACACTGCTATAGAAACAAGTGAGAAAAGAATTGTTACATACACCACACTGCTATAGAAACAAGTGAGAAAAAGAATTGTTACATATGCACACACTGCTATAGAAACAAGTGAGAAAAGAATTGCTACATACACCACACTGCTATAGAAATAAGTGAGAAAAGAATTGCTACGTGCAACACACTGCTATACAAACAAGTGAAAGAACAATTGCGACATGCAACAATATTACAATAACAAGGTATTATCTACTGAAGCTACCCGGATTGAACGGAATTAATTACTCATACAGGCGAATGTGTCCCCCTGCTTAAATTAAGCCACATCGCTAGGAATATGCAAGGGGGAGTGATGATACAGTGCAGTGACTATAGTGACCGAACAACGATTCATAAAGGAACCTTATTTTCAGAAGACGTGGAACTTGGTAACCTCAAAATATTAACACAATAACTGTTTATTGTCTACGAGGTCTGCGACTCAATAAGGAGAGAAGTAACGTGCGACGTCCTCTGTGAATTCATCATACCCACGAATTTAGTTACGCTAACCACAAGCAGTTAAAAAAGAAAAACACAGTGGAGTGTGTATAGGTTGAACATTTGTCAGGTATTCCGCATTCAGAATAGTCTGAAGTAAGGAAGTTACTTGAGTGCCATCGCTTTTCAATTTCGTTTTAAAATATATCATTAAGAAAATCCAACAAAGTGAGGGTGGATTAGAACTAAATGGAGCACAACATCTTCTGGTTGCTGATTATGTTAAACTATTGGATGAAAACATAAGTACCATAAATATAAACAAGGATTCTATTAGATCCTAGGGATAAGGACGATCCATAAATAAACGCATAGAAACCCAAGCATATAACTACGTCGCTTCACCCTGAATATTACATGTACCCTATTCTCTTCCTATTTCCCAACCAAAATAGTGTACGCATTTTTCAGTTCCCCCATTTGTGTTACATTTCTCGCCCATTCCACTATTCTGACCTATGATTCTAACTCCAGACACAGGAATGTTTTAACTATCCATGACTGTCTCCTTCCTCATAAGGCCAGATCGAGACGTAAACAGTTCCAGAGCCACTTTGTCGGTGTTCCATCTAGCATTCCTCTCGGGTGCTGCTTATTCATGCCCAGCTACCTACGCAGACAGGTTCTTTTGATCATCAAAAGGAGATAGAAGTGACGGAATTCTTAAAGTAAGTGGAGATGAAAAGAGAGAGAAACCACAAGAGAGGAGCCATAAAAGTAACCAAAAATTCTCTTAATTGTTGGTTCGGTGCAGTGTTACGAGCGCATCACGTTTTATTATAACAATCAGGAAACTCCATTCATGATAAGGAGGCAGAAGGGGAGAGGTATTATACTGAGGACGTTTTACGGACACTGACGCCTTGTTTGTAGCGGCCATTTTGTTGGGTTGCTAACTGAAGCCAAAGAGTTGCTAGCTAACAAAGTGCCAAAGAGTTTCCTTCTAACTAGCTACCAAAGAGTTACCTGTTAACAAAACGACAAAAGTTACTAAAAACTGTAACAATTCATGGCAGAGGAAACTGACGCGCACAAACATACACTCAGTAGCCTGTGTAATGTACAATTCTTGACGTTGTACGATATCTACTCATAACTCCATAGAGTACAGCCAACTTTGAGAACTAATGATCACTCAAATGATCAACAAATTCCTCTCCTTTAACGAAACCCTAAGATTCATTACTGTGATCACAAGGACCCACCAAATGGTCTTTACAAGCATTATTAACCCCAAAAATACAGTTCACATGCAACATTTCTATTTAAGATACATTTTAATATTTCCATCCATTTACGCCCAGCTTTCCCTTTTTTTTTTAATTTTCCAATTCACACTCTGTACGCGTGTATTACAGCTTACATGCGCCTACCTGCCCAGAGAATTCAATCTTCCTTGAGTTCTTCATCCTAATATCGTGAATCTCTTAAACACGCACTTTTATCCTCCTGTTATATCTCCTCATCATTTTCTTCTCGCATAACTTCAATGTATTTCTCGCTTTAGGGTGTAGTCTTTACGTGTTTAGATGGGAGTCGAGAAGTTAAAAATGTTACGAACTGAACTGAAGATTCACATAACTGTAACCTTTGCAGACATAATATTGCGCACTGACTGTCCTCAGTGATCGTGCCCATTACCAGACACAACAGTAAAACACTGCAAGTTATTACGCGCCTCCGCAAAATTGCAAAAACGGACTATTTGCTTCGTCATGTCTGTCTGCATATTCGTCCGCATGGAACAACTCGGTTCAAACTGGAGGGATTTTCATTAAATTTGATATTTTGTGTATTTCCCGAAAATCTGTCCAAAAAATTCGAGTTTCATTCAAATCTGACAAGAATAACTGGTACTTTAAATGAATACCTATGGACATTCATGATAATATCTCGCTCAGTTCTTCTTAGAATGAGAAACGTTTCAGATAAAAGTTGTACAGAAAGTCAAAACACTCATTTTATGTTCAGTAATTTTTCTCTTCCGAAATTCGTGCCGTTTATGATATAATGTGGAAAAATATGGTACAGCCAGACAGGCCGCAGAAGACAATATAATGCGGTACATGCGCCTTGCATGCTGGGTAACTAAGGCTAAACACACACACACACACACACACACACACACACACACACACACACAATATTTTTAACACTTAATGCTTTTCCACGGCAAAAATGGTTACGCGAACGCGCCTCAATGTTACGTTATACGTACATTTGCCTTAAGCAAATGATGATAATGGGAAAGCTACCCCCACGTAGCACAGACCTGCGCATTACTTACGCGGTTTTTTTTATCACTGGCCCCAGATTCAGCCTTGACGCGGCAGCCCACACTCATAGGCGTAACTTGGGAGGGCAAGGGGGGTCAAATGCCCCCCCCCCCCGAATATTTTTCAACCTATGAACAGTTTATTGGTTACTGAATTGAATAACCGCAAATAAAAAAGACAGAAAAAAGAAAAAAACTTGTGTTTTACGGGACCAATTTTCCCCTCTTTTAAATCTGACTGCTTTGTAAAATAAAGTTCCTAATACCCATAATCAGTTTGCCCCCCCCCCCCACCCCCTCCAATGTAACCAGCCAAGTTACGCTTATGCCTACACCCCCCTTCTGGGAATTGAAAAACGTTCATCCAGTCCTTATTCTAGTTAATAAAACTACAGACAGACTTTGAGCGTCTTTAATTAAACGAATGATGCTCAATCAATCAAGGCAGCTTGAAGCTGCCGGCGAGCTGCAAAGAATAGCTTCAGATAAAGGCGACCCTTGAATACTGAGTATCGGTGCCTGGTGCGATCTCCTAATGACCAACTCAGCAGCAAATGAAGAAGGGGGGAAGCAGTCTACGTTTCTTCAACACACTTCCTCACCCTGCCTACATCACACAGTACCTACATTCCTGCTGGCGTCGCGTACACGGGCGGCACATCGTGGAAACTTGTTTCTGTTCTATGTGTGTGTGTGTGTGTGAACTTCTACAGTTTGCCTTGGAGCTGATTTGTAGAGTAGTCGCCTGGTCTTGAAGTGGCGCCTTGGTGCACATTCCAGAGAGGCCGTGTGCTCGCATTTTCAGAATAAAGGACCGAGAAACACTGCGTCATAACACCTACTCGGTTTGTCTTTATCAGTGAGAATGTATCTGAGGTGGCAAGTCTTTATGACATTTGGAAGTTTCGTATAGCCTTACATGAATTTCTTCTAAGCACAAAAAGACGTCGGAAAACATGATGGGCATTAAATATTTAGGCCTACGTGCATTTCTTTCTCAGCGACAAGCACGTCAATAGGCCTGTATTGTAATGGAAATCAGAATATTCTTATACAGCAATAACACGTCTCAAGTACTGTAGCGCAGTCTCAGGGATACACAAAAGTCTGTGTAAAAAAATTCAAACCTACACGCGGCTACCAGGCTATCAATCGGTGTTAATCTTAACACAGCCTTTTATCGATTTTCTTTATTAAAGTACAGAATGATGACTGAGGATGTTGGTAATATGATATTAAGGAAAGTGTGTAGGCCTAAAACAGAGGTCGAAACGGGGGAAGGGGGAGGGGGTGGAGAAAACAGCAGCAGGTGCAAGCCCAAAACTTTCCTTGGGAGGACTGATCCAATGGCTATATATAATTTATGTTTGATTTTAAAAACTATGTTGCAGAAATCATGTTGTAAGTACAACGTAACACTCTCTGCAACCGCATTTATATACACACAAACATAACTACAGGTTCCATGACTCAGTCACAGTGTCCTGTCTTCTTGTTCTTTTTAAATTTTATTAATTTATTTTTCAAAATTCTAATGTACTAGTGAGCAGCAGATTTCAGTGGCTGATTTCGGCTGAAGGGGAAATCACGTAAAACTTTTGATATCATAATATCTACAAAATCTGTGTTTCTTTTAAAGTTTCGGTTTTGGGGGGTTTGGGAGGTTGGGCCCTGGGTGCACCCCCGAATTGCAGAACCCCTCATAGAACCATCGACATGCTAGTGGCTTTACATTACGAAATACGAAACGAAGCAAAATAAGAAAACTGTGTACTTGGATAATACGTGTGCACATGCAGTCTGTAGCACCATCACCGATGGCGCCCAGACTCAATCGAGTCATGAATTAACAGCAGACATGCGCGCTCGATGCTAATGCGTCATAGCATCCTTATCGCTGTGAACGTGATTTGGATGCCGTCCGATTAGCTCGACAAATCAACATACACTTTCTACGATGAATGACAATGACGGGCGACATACGCATGACTATAAAATGACAGCAATTTATGGCATAGACTGTTCACTGAAGAACGCAACTAACTCCATGGAAGAGTCCTTCATGAAAAGCTGATAGTCCTTTACATAGACAAGACATTCCCCGCCTTTTATAAAAACCCCCACAGCGTAGTCTGTATACTGAGAAGAACAGAGGATGTACAATGTGAGGTTCGAGTCCCGTATGGGCAAGAAATTTTTCTCTTCTCCAAACAGTTAATACCGGTTCTGGGGCCCATCCAGACTCCAATTTAGCGGGTACGGGGTCTTTCCCGGGGTAAAACGGCCGAGGCGAGATGTTTACTACTCATCTCCATCTAATGCCGAGGTTAAGAATGAGTGGAGCTATACCTTTACCCCCCTATATGCCTTCATGGCGTGGAGAGGGACAGCTTTACCTTTACCTTTACCTTTACCACGGTTCATTACCGTATCCACCAAAACACCCTTCTTAGACCTTATGCCTGAGCCACAACGTACACATACCGCTGTCTATCATCGGAGGTAAAAACGTTGACTGCTATAACGCATGCGTCACTGTTCTCCTGACTCTCAAACACATATTTCTCAGTTTGTCAGTATAATAGAAAATACAGACCAACACAACTATTTTGTTATAAAAACAATAAATTTTGTTTTTATAGTGCTACATGTTTCGACCTGATGGTATCATCTGGCTTATCATTAATATTAATTTGTCAATTTTAGGTTAATTGTAATTGTATTTGTATGTGTATTGTATTTGTAACTGTATCTGTACGTGTATTGTATTTGTAATTGTATTTGTATGAGTATTGTATTTGTAATTGTATTTGTACTGTAATTGTATCATAATTGTATTTATTGTGTGTAGTATGTTTCCTTTATTGTTTTCGTAATTTTGTGTGCTGTGTTTTGTTTGAGTGTGGTGTGTTATTTTGTGTGATGTGTGTTATTTTGTGTGTTGTGTCTGATTGTAGTACCACTGCCACCGGGTACAAACCCATTTGCAGTCGAAATAAATAATAATATAATATAATAATAATAAAAGTATACAAAAGGAGACTGGTTGTACATAAACACATTTATCGTTGCACAGTCGGAGAGCCAATCCTTACATTCACATTACATTCGTATCAGGTAAAGCAATCCCATTAGAGGCCTGGACAGGCCCTGAGGGTTCCAGGAGGATGAGGCACCCAGATTTCAAGACAATCGGCACATGAAGGTGAGTTAGGCTATCAGCCCTATGCACCGGCCGCCTTTATCCCCAGGAAATATTCCTGGTACTCATTTCTGTTACAGCCTGAGTCGACCCCAGGGCCACAGTGCGGCCGGAAAGATTATGTCAATGAAAAATTCCAATGATATCATCAGGAATCGAACCCGAGGCCTTCCGGCTTGTAGAGCAGTGCCTCAACGAAATGCGCCACTGCGTACCCCACAGTCGTATTAAGTGTATTAAATATTTGCATTATTGTAGCTTGAGCGATTGTAACAAATCCGTGAGAAAATCCAGCCAAGAAAAAAATCATAGCAATTGGTGGAGAGGAATGGCTCCCTCTTTGTCAACGCGTGAAAAGAATTAAAGAGTGAGAATACATTACATGGCATTACTGACAGCGTAATTATAAATTGTTGGCGAGGATATTGCGACAGCGGCGGAAATGTTGAACGGGAAATTGTGACGAACTGGGCGGCGTGACAAAAATACAGAAGAGTGATTAGGAGCTTCAGGTAGTTCGGTGCGAAGCAAGCGTGCGTCAGCTGTTAGGTTTCACTCCCTGTGACGTCAACCACACTGCTTGATATAACGCCTTCGGTGATAACACTACATATTATCCTACTACGCTGTTATGACTCTTACAGATACAAGCCACTTGTCTCTTAAATCAATAATATACCATATTTCTTAATGGTCCACTTTAATATTATCTTAGCAGGTTTTTTAGGAGTCCTACAAATACAAGCCACTTGTCTCTTAAATCAATAATATATTATATTTCGTAAAGGTCCACTTTAATATTATCTTAGTAGGTTTTTAGGAGTCCTACAGATACAAGCCACTTGTCTCTTAAATCAATAATATACCATATTTCTTATATGTCCACTTTAATGTTATTTTAGTAGGCTTTTTAGGAGTCCTACAGATACAAGCCACTTGTCTCTTAATCAATAAAATACCGTATTTCTTAAAGGTCCACTTTAATATTATCTTAGTAGGCTTTTTAGGAGTCCTACAGATACGAGCCACTTTTCTCTTAAATCAATAAAATACCCTATTTCTTAAAGGTCCACTTTAATATTATCTTAGCAGGTTTTTTAGGAGTACTACAGATACAAGCCACTTTTCTCTTAAATCAAT
The DNA here is from genome assembly GCA_013340265.1 of Coptotermes formosanus. Taxonomy (NCBI): domain Eukaryota; kingdom Metazoa; phylum Arthropoda; class Insecta; order Blattodea; family Rhinotermitidae; genus Coptotermes; species Coptotermes formosanus. Next base: position 281,115 of record BLKM01007573.1, on the reverse strand, counting down.
AATATACCGTATTTCTTAAATATCCACTTTAATATTATCTTAGTAGGTTTTTTAGGAGTCCTACAGATACAAGCCACTTTTCTCTTAATAATATACCTGACATACACACCTTTTTCCCATTTCACAAGATTATCGCTACCACAACTACCGACTATACAGCACAGACCTTCTTAAGGAACCACAAGTCATTCGGTAAGTTCATAAAATTAACCGCCCTTTATAAAGCCCAAAATTTCATCAACCAGACGTTCAAGAAAGCCGACCGCTGGCACGACACCCTCCTGAGCCAAACGACCCTCATTTGTATCGGCACATCACATCTCTTGCAGATACACTTTAAAACTATCCTACCATGTCTACCTTGTTCTCCTAAATAATCACTTCCCTTCGGATCTTCTGTCTAAAATATTGTAACACATGCATTTCTCGTTTATCTATCAGCACCATTAATTTCACCTGTATTCACTTGAAAGGCCTCTGGCCTCTATTAACATCCTCTCGATAAGATACTGAACACCGGGCAACAAACTGTCCCGCCACTAGCCTTATTACACCGCTAAAATAACGCCACGAGCAGGATTCGAACCCGCGACCCCAGCCTGCACGTCTACGAATATGCAGCACGTAGGAAAGGCAGGACAATGTCAATAGCAGTAGGAAAGGCAGGACAATGTCAATGGCAGAACGACTTGTTGCGCAGTGTTTGCATGTTAGTTGACATGTAAACTAACCATTTTTATGCACATTTGTACGTTGTAACATATGCAAAATATTGTCATTCTGATTGCATAATTTTCACTTTAGAACGTATCCCTGAGGATGATTCCAATAGACATCGAAACACCGTGGAATGACTTATAGATACTGCAATATGGAAACGTATTGAATAATAGCAGTGTATTAGTTGGGATGAATTTGAATTTAATTAATAACTACGCACGGTACGAATACAGGTTGGGCATCCCTTATCCGAAATGCTTGGGACCGGAAGTGTCTCGGATTTCGGATTTTTTCGGATTTCTGAATATTTGCATATTATAATGATATAGCTTGGGGATGGGAACCAAATCTAAATGCGAAATCCATTTATGCTTCACGTACAGCTTATGGATATATAGGTTTTATTTAGGATATAAAAACAAACTGAGCATCGAATTCAATTATAACCTAAAACTGAACCCTGAATTTATTTACAAGTTGAATGCGTTCCATGTCCGTGCACTATATTACACAAAAACACTAATCACCAACAAATGCACAAAGAGAGTTTTATCATCAATCGTAAAACACTCCTACATGTTTCGACCTTGCTGGTTCATCTTCAGGGAGAACTTTTTTGTTATTGTTAACACTAAGGTTGCACTTTACAGTTGAGTGAGAATGTGCTGTTGACTGTGTACTGCGTTGTTTTTGGAGGCGTGAACTCCCCGCGGCGCACAGAAAGTTTCGGATTTGGGAGGTTTTCGGATTTCGGAATTTCGGATAAGGGATATTCAACCTGTCATATAAAGTTCGGTAACACACCTCTGGTTTCCTGCATTTTCACATTTTCTAGAACGACCATTGTATGCAATACAAGCACGCACGCACGCACGCACGCACACAGGCAACGTTTTATTTACTGAGAACTTTAAGTTTTGTCTGACACAAGTTTTCATTATGCCTAAGCAAACTACCAATCCCTTTCGGTCTTCCAAGACGCTGTTCTGCCGTAACACATCATGCACTTCGTGTTCTCTCTATACCAGGATTAACCAGAATTGGTTGAACAGAGAAATAGAAAAGCTGAACGCAACTCCATTATAGCACAAACAGAAACGGGAAAAACGGAACAAAAAAATACGATCTAAAATGAAAAGAAGAAAACGTAATTAAAACCCAAACCAGTTAAGCAAGACAATATATTAATTGAGATAAAATTGTCTCCTTGTATAAAAAAGGAGATCCAAGTACGACAGAGTAAGATAGTCAGGTCTGGACCAGTTTCTACAACAGTAGACTGTGGTCGAGATTAACTTGTCAACTTGTCCTGGAGGCGTCAGAAAGCGAAAGTACGTTACTATCGAGCGCGAAGGGCCGATACGATATTCCACGCCCTTGCAAAGTAGGCTTTACGACTGCATCAATATGCTTATCGCCATGTTATTCTAAACATGCGAGAAAAGTGTGCATAACCTGTTGTTATTAGCTACAGCCTACCTGAGTTAACCATTCTGTGCATGAAGTTCCTCTATTACGGCAATTCATTCTTTTGCCTACGAAAACACTCGACAGATTTTTATTAACCTTTTAAAGCCTAGCGGTAACTTTACATACCACCAGGCTTCACATTCAAAAATTCTACGTGGTGCCCACATTGCGTTTATGTGTTTTGTACGGATCTCAGAACAAACAGCAACTTTTGCCTTATAAAACATTAAGAGACTAGTTTTTATAACCGAAGGGGAGAGTGTTTAAAGCGCGGTACGCACTGAGTCCTTATATAAAACAGATACGCCTCGTCTTTGAAGGGTTAAGTCTAATATATGGGATCTACCCTAACAAATTTTCTCGAACATTTCATTTTGGTTTCTGTCGTTCCCGTCTATACAGCATGTGCCTTTTATCTTGTCCCTGAGCAATACCGTTTCAACGCATAGAAATCCTGCATCCGCCAAGACATGGTGACAGCTGACGTGCTCGGGGAGATAGGGACATCCTGTACCACACACGTGAACAAGAGTCAAAATGACTTTTCAGAACTAGGCTGGCGCCCTGTATCAGGAAAGATGCCCAGAGGTATAATCAAAATGTTATAAAGGGAATGATTATAATGCAGGTTAGTGAATTCGTTCCCAAATTAGTCTGTTCAAGAACGACGTCTGTGACGTTTTAAAACAGTGGAAACAGCTTCGTTTAAAAATGCTCTGGAACCACGCTGATGTCGCCCATCCTTTCACACGACCATTTTAAGACAGCAAGCAGAAGAATTTTGTAGAAAGTGTCGTAAGTTTTCTCCTAAAAGTTTTATTACATGTGACCAACTGAATACAGTTAAGGATTTGAGTCTTCGGTTTCACATACCTGCAAGTGTGTGTGCGATATGAATGTGTGTAGCCATAATGCTTTAGATACTGTATTTGAACAATAGTACGCCGGGAAGTAACTAAACTGTTACAGCACCATTATTGTGATCCACCCACAATGCGGCTGGAACAAGTGTTCATTGTCGAGGCAGGTCACGTTTTTAAGTCCTTCTAACTCGTCAGTTGCATTCAACCAAACACAAAGACATTTCAACAATGATAAGAAAAAATAGACGAATTTGTGCTGATTTTGAAGGAACACGTATCAATCAGGCTAGTTTACGTCAGGATAAATGGTGTGTATACGCTTTTATTTTTTGCTATTCGCTTGTATGCTTCACAGTAAGCACGAAGCCTTTGCTCTAAGCTTGTGTCTTTTAAAGTAAGGCTGAGCCATTCGTTGTGTGTATGTATCTTTTACAGCAAGCCTTAATCTTTTGCTGTGAGAGTGCATCTTTTAGAATAAACCCGGATATTTTATTTCTTTCGTAACTTTTACATTAGAATCTGTATTTTTTAGACTCAGCCTCAGTCTTTTAACCTTTTAAAGCCTAGCGGTAACTTTACATGCCACCAGGTTTAACATTAAAAAATTCTACGCGGTGCCCACATTGCGTTTATGTGTTTTGTACGGATCTCAGAACAAACAGCAACTTTTGCCTTATAAAACATTAAGAGACTGGTTTTTATAACCGAAGTGGAGAGTGTTTACAGCGCGGTACGCACCGAGTCCTTATATAAAACAGATACGCTTCGTCTTTAAAGGGTTAATATATGTTTGTGTCCTTTTAGAGTAGGCCTGAATCTTTTGCCCTAAGCTTGTGTCTTTTAGACTAAGGTTTAATTACTTGTTAGACGTTTCTGTCTTGTTATAGCAAGCCTGAATCCTTTGCTGTGAGCTTATCACCTTCATTTGCATACACGTTTCAGACAATTACAACCTTTCTTTTATAAAATACAATTACACAACGGTACGCGTTTCGGTACGGTTGTACCCAACCTCAAGCGTGTTTGCTTAGATATTATCTTAGCAATGTATTGACAGATTATCATTCATACTACAAGACTGCACGTACAGTTTTGAAACTAAAATGACCATCTTCGGTTTTCCGTAACAATTCTACAAAGTCGGCATCAAGCATTATGCGTCAGCTTCAAGATCCAGCATGGCTGCTGTTCGTATTTTTGGAGTCTAAAACATGACAGACATCACAAAACTTGAGGTTATGACGGCGGTAAATATGAAGATTACTCTCTTTTGGATTTTATGCCTTGCAGTTCGGTAGATGGGCAACAACGTTTCAAAGGAACCTACAGCCAACATCTTCGGTCTAGAAGAACAAATGGAAAGTAAAGGCTTATTCTTCAGGCCTGAAAATGGGGACACTAGGTTCCCTTGAAACGCTGGTATGTGTACATATCCTTCAAAATACATGGCGTCACATCCCACAAAACAGTAATATTCAAAACTTTCAGTTGTTCTCCCCTCCAATAGTGCACTTATAGAGCAGCTTAAAACCCCTACTTATGGATATGATTAGTGTACATAATTATGTATTAAACGTATAAACCATTACTAATTATAATCATTAGCATCATTTTTGATGACTTCTGAATAAAAACATTTATGAGCTGGATTAAGGTTTTCTGAAAACAAAGTGCTGTGCAGAACAATTGAACCTAAGAGGGAGGAAGTAACGGGAGTGGAGAAATAATATAATGGGAGCTTCATAATTCTCTGCTCTTCACTAGACGGGCAGATCCTGTAAAAATCGTGGTAAACCTTCGGACTCCATAACTGGCATGAGTTTCTGGACCACCTGAGGGATCGGCTATTCAACAGGGACTCTTCTTAAAGAATTTAGTTGCTCATTTAATGCTTCAATAATGATATATGGCTATACATACGAGTACATGAAGAAACAGCACATAAGGGGATCAACTGTACAAAGATTAAACAACTGAAAATTTAGGCAAATTTATACACACATTAAAATGCAAGTGGGGAAAACGAGTTGTAAAAACGGTGCAAGATTTAGATGATGTCGGAAAGGAAGTATTTTAAAATATGTCCTTCAGTATACGAGTATACAATAAGCTACATGAGAGTAGAATCTTCCAAAACAGAATAAGCAGAATAAACAAACTTTAGTTATTAGTAATATATGTGGCAGATGTGTACTGGCAAAAACCTGGTGATACCAGTCACACGCAAAGGAGCGTATTTGAGACTGAACTAATAAATTTGATGTGGCTTGATAATGCTTCAATAAGGTACTCTAAATAAGCAGCCATTAAAAGGCCATAACAGCAAAGAGACTCTTCAGTATTAATCAGTCTGGAATTTGTTTACGAAAGTCTAAAAAGCAAAAGTAAGCAGTCCGTATCTGTCTGTGTTTCGGAAAGCAAATATCCGCAGAATGGTAACACGGAGCTGTACTTTTAACGAGATTATGCTTCTATCAGATTTATAGTTGCCAAAGAGACTCAGTCTTGATTTTCCAGGCCTACTTACAAGCTGTCTCTAACAGAAATGAGTACCTGAGATATCTCCTGGGAGGTAAAGACGGCCAGTGCATAGGGCTGACGACCTTGCCACCTTCATGTGCCCACTGTCTATAAATACTGGGATCCTCAAACTCGTGGAGCACTGACGGCCTGTCCAGAACTATATAGGGAAAGCTTTACCTTTACCCGAAAATTGTGCTAAATGCTGAAAAGCTCCACGCTTTTGTATTTATTAATTGCTAATGAAGAGTTCCCAAGCAGCGGAATAATCAATCACTAGGAGAGCCGAGCAGTTGAAAGGGTCTGTGAAACACAGTAACAAATATACATGTGATAACATAGTATAAAAAGGAAATAATACACTATATGCGTCAACGGCATACAACACAAGTGCCTGGAATTTTCCTCCAAAATAGAACCACCAAAACTCCGAAACCCACCGTCATTTATCTGAAAAGAAGTATCTACTTAGTGCTACTGGCATACGAAGTCTTAAACTGCACCAGCGAACGGAGTGCGTCTGAAACACTGTTATCTATGCACAATGTGACGAGCATGTCAATATACATGACCGGTGTTGCTTATGTCAAAGAGTTGTGGTTCTACACAGTGGTTTAGATCAGTCTTTAAAAAAAACAGAGACGAAAGCATTGCTCAATTTGAGTCACAGATGTCGACGATAAGCGTAACTTACCTAATAACACTGGGGGGGGGGGGGGGCCAAAACTGACCATGGGTATTAGGAACTTTATTTCACAAAGGAGTCAAATTTGAAAGAGGGGACAATTGGTCCCACAAAACGCAAGTTCATTATTTTATTTTTTCTGTCTATTTTTTATTTGCCATTGTTCAATTCAGTAACCAACTAAACTGTTCCTAGGTTGACAAAATATTGGGAGGGAGGTATTTGCCCTCCCTTGCCCCCTATGGAGCAGTTACGCCTACGATGTGGACGATATGATTACTTTAAAGAATCGTTTTGCCTTTCTCTGATATACAAAACTCACGGACTGACTCCCCTACTCAACACAGGAGAAACGTCTTGGAAAGTTGCGTCTAAACAAAGGACAATCCAGCTGCAGGTAATTGAAGGGTACGCCGACCTCTTCCAGGAAGCCGTTAAAAAAGTTTAGGAAACATTTACGTGCATGTTTGCTACGAAACTAAGGCCAGAAATGGGCGCTGAACACACGGTGAAAGAAAACCACGGAACCCATGCGACAAACAGAAACTTCTTCTTCTTCTCAACATCACGCCGAAATCCACAGTACTTTCCAACTTTTCTCCGTAGTTTTATTCTAAAAAAATCACGTAACTATAAATCTACGACCAAATGCATAATTCTAGTCCGGCAAGTACCTTCGTTCTCGTCTCACTTTGCATTCGGTGAACAACTGCCGGCCAAGTACCGTATCTGGAGCATATTCCCTGAGAGATTAATTTTGTAGAAAGACATGATGAGAAATATCAACGAAAGCTACAAAGGACAAAGGACAATGCAAGAAGAATAAGAAATAACCAAGATCAGAATAACAAAATTTCTAAATAAGTGGCCTCCAGTATAAGCAGTTTAAGTTACTGCACTACTGGCAGAACAGAAAACATCACTCCCTGTTCTAAATATCGTAATGTTATATTTTGAATGACAGAACATCGCGAAATTTGAGTCTACTTCATCAGTTTGATTCAGACCAATGGACCAACATAAGCTCGCTGACGATCCATTATTAAAATTGAAGTTAAGCCATTTGCAGTCAAATACTCGCATGTGTCAGCAAGCCTTAAAAATGCTGTTCCACTACGGGCTTGCACAGGCCCTCGGGGCTGCAGAACGTTGACTCTCCCAGACTTCAAGACAATCGGCACATAAAGGTGGCATGGATGTCAGCTCTACGCACCGGCCTCCTTTACCCCCAGACACCCCTGGTACTCATTTCTGTTAGAGGCTATGTCGACCCCAGGGCCATAGTGCGGCCGCAAGGACTAAGTCAATAAAAATCCAATGACCCCATCGGGAATCAAAGCCGCGACCTTCTGGCTTGGAGTGCAGTGCAAGTAAGCCTTACACTCAAACATATTATTTCTGAAAAAAATAGGTAAAGTTCGCCCTATAATAGGCCATGAAGGCCCAGAGGGAGAGTACAGGTACAGCTCTACTCTTTCTTTAACATCGGCGCTAGATAGGATGGGTGGTTAACGCCATCCCCCGGCCGCTTTACCCTCCCGAAAGAGAGCCAGTACCCATTGTACCCGGTTTGGACGGGTGCGAAAGATCTCGCTGCCACCGGCATTCGATCCCCGGACCGTCCAGCCCGTAATGAGTCGCTATACTGACTGGGCTATCCCGGCCCACCATATTATTTCTACTCAGGCTTATGGTTGGTTGAGGCACTGCGCTACAAGCCGGCAGGTCGCGAGTTCGATTCCCGATGGTGTCACTGGATTTTTTTCATTGGCATAATCCTGTCGGTCGCACTATGGCCCTGGGGTCGACTCAGCCTTTAACAGAAATGAGTACCAGGAATATTTCCTGGGGGGTAAACGCGGGCGGTGCGTATGGCTGACAACCTTACCGCCTTCATGTGCCGATTGTCTAGAAATCTGGGAGGCTCGACCTCCTGGAACCCTAAGGGCCTGTCCAGGCCAGGACTGCTTTACGTAGGCAATGATACGTATTTCGAAAATGCACGGTTACAAAGCGTAAAATGAGAGAATATCACATCATTGTTACATGTTTTCAAGGTGAATAATAAATGAAATGGATGGTTCAGTCTTCCTGTACAGACTACAGCACTCGCTGTCTGCAACGGGACTGGAATGCGGTTTTAGGGAATGAAGTCGTCCTCTGAGCGGAGAACTTACAGCTCACGCGCCTGGTAGCTTCACCTCCACCTGCCCGCAAAGCTCAGCCACAATGAAAGAACACAAGCATGCCTATCATCACTTCACAACGCACAATGTCATCATTCCATGCAATGATGTGCACAAGACCGAAAAACTAAAGAGCACCGAGCAGGCCTATGCGACACAATGGGAATAATCAGACTAACAGTCGCCGACATGAACAGAACGAAGCCAACCCTCTTGCAACGAGAAACACAGACGGTGAAGAGAACCAACAAAACTTGCCCCCAGAACGAATAGGATCCGTTTCATTAGGCCAACTGTCTCGTTTGAATGAACACAATCAGGCTAACTGACCCACCACAATGAGCGGAACCTGGCTAACACACCTGCTACTGATCTACTTTGAAGCGATATATTACAATTCACATTAAAATTGTTTTTCACTTGCCCTGACGACAAACAGTCGCTAATTTCCCACCTTCTACACATAAGACCACACTAAACTACAACAGGCTCAATCTTCTAAACCTGTTTGTTATTCCTCAGCAGCTCAAAACAATCTCCTACCTTCTTTGACGCATGGGGCTTCATTACTGTATTCACAAATGCTAGCCACTTGAACCTATCAGCAAACCAAGTACAGAGCGTATTAATTTAAAACCTATCTTAATATCATCCAGTCTATAATTATGCTTCCCATGTGCTGTCGTCCCTTCGGGTTCTTAGATTGAAAGACACCAGCACGGGACAGCAGCCTATACCCAGTGCATTCGAGGACTTTACTAATGACCAGTTCCGTCAACAGCAGCATCCGTGAGTACTTGCCGTGGTTTATGTCTAATTTGAACATGCAGCAAATGAATAACAAGGACAGTGAGAAATGCAAAAAATGCAAACTTTCTCTAAACCTGAAATGCAGTTTTCCCTTCTCCTTTCTTTTCGAAAAGTCCAAGGACACAGATGTGGCGGTAAACGTCTGAGAACAGTTTTTTTACGCCTAAGTTCAGTAGGCCTTAAAACCAATTATTTAACACGCAGCACCCAATGGTGATATGCAAGACTCCAATGAAATCACCTTGCCCTTCCACTCAAGTCAAAATCAGACACGCGTGATTGAACTGTTTGCATAAACACGCGTGGGGAACACATCATTTGTGTATTAACCTTAACTTCAGGCTTCCGCTGCGATGTTGATTATATCTGCGCTCTTCTGGGGTGTTACAATTACCACACGACGCCGCGTAAAAGCGCAGATCTCACTTTGGTATTCCTTTTCTAAGAATTTGATGTGCACGTTAGTCTTCCAAGTGCGTTCACAAACCCCACAAACAACCGGAAAATGCGTAACGTCTTACTCATTATACAAATATGAATAACTGTTCCAGTAACTACCTCATGCATCAATTATCGACAATTCCAACGCCTTCAATGTAGACCTCACATACACACACCTAGTGTAGCCCAGATGAGACGCTTATATAGTGGAAACCACGACTGTGTCAACACTACAGGAATTTATTTCACAGGGCCAAGCCCTGGAAACACTATAATAATGCTTAAAACGTCAAGTGTCATATCTGCAGGCTTACGGTTACAATTTTCAAGCCTTAGCTATGGCTGTAACTATAGTTAAGAATTATGATATACTAATGCTGCGGTGCTACGGTTTTTCAGATGTACTTAAAATAACACACAGTTTGGTCCTTGAAAATACGAATATCACGACATATGGCCAATAATGTCCATTCTGTTCGCTGAATGTAAAGTATTAACCCTTTAAAGACGAAGCGTATCTGTTTTATATAAGGACTCAGTGCGTACCGCGCTGTAAACACTCTCCATTTCGGTTATAAAAACCAGTCTCTTAATGTTTTATAAGGCAAAAGTTGCTGTTTGTTCTGAGATCCGTACAAAACACATAAAGGCAATGTGGGCACCACTTAGAATTTTTTAACGTTAAACCTGGTGGTATGTAAAGTTACCGCTAGGCTTTAAAAGGTTAAGCATACAGTCGTTAATTGTATCTGAGGCAAGAAACTCAATCAGACCGACTTCGTGTGGAAGAACCCGTTTACCCGTGGCAGCACCGCAAAATCCGATTTCCTGATGTCTCACCTGTGATTAAAACGGAGAAAGGGGGAATGGGGAGAAGAGCAGCAAGCTCACCTATTAACAAAATTCGCTTTTTGTGTAACTTTAATTATTTTCCTGGTGCAGTTTCCACATAACGAATTAAGGCCGCCTTACATCGTGATTTTCGGATTAATATCCACAGCCAATATTTTTACAGAATTCAGTTACTTCACAAAAATGCTTAGAGGTCATCAGTGCCCTCCACTCAATCTTACTTAGGCCGGAATAATAATCCACCTTTTAAAAAACACATCAGAGAAATTAAATCTAAAAAGCCTATCACCAACATAATTCATGTACATGACATTTCTGTCAATATAGTAAGAATTACGGCCTGGAAGATGGCGTTACAATTCGGACACAGATGTCAGCGTGTCTCTTCGCCATCACACCCAAAATGGCTTTCGGTTTGAGCAACCCAACAGGTACTGGGGGATTCAACCCGGTGGTACAGTTTAAAGAAACTATCTGCAATCTGGGAATGAGGTTAAGAAGGCCCCTCTTTGACTTAAAAGCGAGGAATTAAGCAAAAGAACAATACTAGACACCTTTCACTTCTACCACCGTAGAGGCCGTACTAAATGGCAGCAAAGGCCAAAGGCAAGGTTGTGCCTGTACACGCCATGAAGGCATGTAGAGGAAGTAGAGATACGGCTCCACTCATTTTTAACCTCTACACTAGATGGGGATACCCACATCCCATTCCAGCCTTTTCAAGCCCTATTTTAATAATACCCTCCCATCTACGACGAGGAGTTACAAGCAGCCTCATCTTGCTCGCCGCCCATCCCTCAAAATACCTGTAAGCAATAACCTTCTCTCTCCTGCGTGTCACAAAAGAGGTCAATTCGAAAATACAAAAGCATCTCACAGCTTACGGCTGCTAGTACTTCATCCCTGTGTTCCTGATTTAATAAAAAGCTAAGGGTTTATTGCCAGAATTGCTCGTCACGGTCCGAAAACATGCACTTCATTAAGCGCTGTACCCTCAGGACAATAAGGATGTAAATATTTGATAAAATCAATGACGTTTAAATTATCAACTCCATGCCAGTTAAGATAATTACAGCGCGCCGAAATTGGCGCCGAGGTCAGTAATACAACTAACCTAACCTAACCTAACCTAACCTAACCTAACCGAACCTAACCTAACCGAACCTAACCTAACCTAACCGAACCTAACCGAACCTAACCTAACCTAACCGAACCTAACCTGCCATAAAATAACCAATTCGCAACGAAACATTAGACATAATGCTGTGTTTCGGGAAGCGGCGCCACAGAGTCTGGTAGAAGTGTACCGACGTTTCTCAGGAACCTGCTGTCTTCATAATCACGGTGGATGAGTCACAAGACAAAATAAACAGTTCAAGCATAGGACTGAAGCGTGAAAATGTCGGGCCAGAGACGCCCTTACTGACATCGACACAGCTCACCCCCGAGAAATAGTTTACAGACTAGATTTAAGAATATGTCGCAGACACTAAAAACCATACCGAACTGAAAATAGACGACGATGCAGAAGTTGGCAAACAGTACCACGATGACGTCGGCCTAAGTTATGAGGAAACAACGTCGACATACTGGCAGAAGGGAGATGTCTAGGATGTGAGCAAGGAAGCAGAAGCCAAAATGAACGCATCTGACACCGACCTACCTCAGCAACACAATGCTCAGACACGCCTATATGCTTATCAATTCGAGCCGTTTATGACAGGCATTATGCATTTTCGACAGACACGTTTCGGTTCAATACAGCCATCATCTGTGTCGTCACACAATACTGACAATTAATTCCACGCCAATAATAACAGCGTGAATACCAAAACAAATAAAGGCAAAATAAGGGCATATCTGTATATTCGACATCAAAGTCACGCGTTATGTTACAACACAAAATCAAAAACCTATCACAATAAAACATAACATGACAAAACTAGCAAATTAAATCAATATACTCAGACATTAGCGAAATGCCTAGTCCAGTAACATAAGAATATACATCCAGTCACATTCCAAAGTGCAGGATTTAAGACCAAAGACGCCTTTACCGATGACACTTCGATCCAGAAGAGACAACTCAAACTGAGCACCTCACGAACGTTTCACACAGCCAAGCCTAACCTACAATGACAAACAACTTACACCCACGGAATCGCGGGGGAAGGCGAGGGGAGGGGTGTGGGATAAAAAACAGACAGAGAGAGAGGCTTGTCTAACCGTAAGAATTAACACAACATACAGCAGCAAAATCCGAGCCCAAACAGAGCAACAGGACAGAGATTCGGACATCTGTGCAACAGTAGCATCAACAGCAATACATATTCAGACATGTGTGCACGTGCAGCATCAGCAGCAATACATATTCAGACATGTGTGCACGTGCAGCATCAACAGCAATACATATTCAGACATGTGTGCACGTGCAGCATCAACAGCAATACATATTCAGACATGTGTGCACGTGCAGCATCAGCAGCAATACATATTCAGACATGTGTGCACGTGCAGCATCAACAGCAATACATATTCAGACATGTGTGCAAATGTAGCATCAAAGAGCAAATGTCAAGCCCAAAACACCTTCATGTAAGCCGATGCTTCTTTCCCGGAACACAAATACCGACGTCGACGCTGAAGTTGTCAACGGGCACGATCGTAGCGTACATACCGACGATAAAAACGAAGACCTACTGGCAGAAACTACTGCGTCTTTTGACATCAAGAGACTAAGAAACCATTCCAAAGCTAAAAGCATCAGACATTAAATTGACAGTGTCACACACCAAGCCCAATATACATGAGCCAGACCATTACCCGTCACTGCAAAAAAAGGTCCGTAATGTAACACGAAGCAGAGTGGTATCATATGAGGAAAATTTGAGGCACTCACGCCGGCGACTACGAACTGTTCTGCAAACTGAAGCAGTGTAGTGTGACATACATGCACCGATATACCACAGGAACTTGCTAGCTTATCATGATGGGTGATAAAGCCCAATCTACCCTGATAACGACAGGAGCAGAGGGCGGTCCTCTTCAAATTACACTACAAGATACACTTCCACATTTGCAAGGATATGTACATAAAGGAAGAAAAACCACCCGGAGACCTGGGAGAAGATAAGATATTCTCAGATACAGAATGATGGGATGCGGACTGGGTTCATCTGGTTAAGTGTAGCGTCCAGTGGCGAGCTTTTCCAAAAACGGTTATGAACCTTGGGTGCCATACAAAGGGAAGACCTTCACGAGTGTCTATTATCTTCTCAAGCATTTGACTCCACAAAGTTAGGTAAAGGGCATCTACATTTGCCTTGCCAAAAACAAACACAAGCAAATTTGGTCGCTAAGACGTTCATTTCGCACACATTGTGCCAGTCCCTAATGCGGTACGAGGCAGCAGTCATCAGGGACGTGTGTACAGCGTCTTTTACGACTCAACACTCCCCGGTCTCCCTTGAAATGTCAAGGGCGTCATTTCAAAATATGTTTTTCCCCCTACAGAATCTAGTTACACGAGAAAGACTTAATGATAAAGATACACAGCCTTATGTCCACATCGCCGCTCATTTATGAACGCATGCAAGATAATGTAGCTTTTATTGATTCGCCTTTGAGCCCCTCCATCCAATCGGTCGCCGAAATAAAACCCATGACACTGACCGTGAGAAAGACTAATGCTGAATCACTAGGAGCGGTGGCGTTAGTGGCCCATTGTCTGGCGAGACTTATTCGGAAAGTAATCTTGACGGTCACGGTAGGTAAGCAGGAAGTTGACACAATCCCACCGCAATCTTGTAATCTTTGTAATGCAGTAAAAGCTGCCCAAGACGGAACCCTGCTTTAATCGGAAAATTTGTACGGTCTGGTGAATATAGGAGTGAAAACAAAAAAACAAAAAAAATTACCTCTAGCAGACAGAAGTATTTTAAAGTAGCAACGGAAATGACATACAGAATAATTTTATGGGAAACAGTACCCTTGTACATATTATGTTTTACACCTTCCACATAACAGTCTAATTCACACACACTTACTACCAAATAGTTGCCCAGTGCTTATGTTTATTATACAATGCCCCTATATGTTTCGGCCATATAGGCTGGCCATCGTCAGTGAGCTAGAAAGATCTGCACTCTTCAGCGGTATTACGCAGAGTCGAATGGTAATCCTTTACCGACGTTTCGGGACAACGCATCGGTCCCCTTTTCAAGGGTGAAAAAGTCCAAGAAGAGTATGGACTTCTTGACCCTTGAAGATGGGACCGATACGTTGTCCCGAAACGTCGGTAAAGGATTACCATTCGACGCTGCGTAATACCCCATAAGAGCGCAGATCTCATCAGCATCGCGGCGGAAGCCTGAAATCACAGGGAGCTAGAAGTTTGATCGACGTGTATAGCGTATATGCCAACTTGTCATGGATAACTAATATATATATATATATATATATAAAATACAACGATGACTCGCTATACAAATAATCAATATATAAATAGGTAGATATAATGTTAAAACTGTTTTTTCTTAAAAACTGATCTTAAAAAGTTGTAGGTATTAAAGTATCAGAAATAATGTTCCCTATCCGAATATCTGTGGTGATGGCATGTTTCCTTCTGTGTACACTGGATCGGAACGTTCAGTGTTTAGGTACTCGGGGTGCGC
Organism: Coptotermes formosanus; assembly: GCA_013340265.1. Classification (NCBI taxonomy): domain Eukaryota; kingdom Metazoa; phylum Arthropoda; class Insecta; order Blattodea; family Rhinotermitidae; genus Coptotermes; species Coptotermes formosanus. The sequence goes on along the minus strand of BLKM01007573.1, from coordinate 265,895 downwards.
ATCATGAATGACCACCACACACCGATGTTTCGGAATTACAGCAACACGTCGGTAAGTAATATATCACGAATGTTTTTTCGAAGACAAGTTAGCACATTGAACAATTCGTAAAAAAAAAACAAGCTGTAAAAACACTGGAGATTCTCACAACGGTGCTCATGCAGATGACAGCTTTCTGGGTTACGACGCCTCACAAATTGGCACCCAGTTACCCACGTTTTGGAAAAACTTACTACCTCGATTTTCAGGGGAATTTCCTGGAATATATCAAACACTGAAATCTTCCGAATGTAAGAATTTTACCACATTGTTGCAACGGAATGTAGGTCCAACCGAGTCACATCCATCCACTGGGTACCCAAAGGGGTTTTTTCCCCAGGGGTCAGCGGGCAAAGCGTGATGCAAAGTAGGGGACAGATGGAAATCAACCTGCCCATACATCGTCACATCATTAGTCATCACCGTCGTCATCGTCGTCATCATCATCAGCAGCAGCAGCATCAGGAGCAGCAGGGTACAAGCCATTCAAGCTTTTTCCATCTTTTCCGTTGTCGATCGAGGTTTCTTCTGCAGGTCGGAGTGTATTTATACACTAACGTGGGAATGCCTCTATCGTTGATTCTGAACCAATCTTGTGTCCACTCGCATCCAAAATCCACAATAATTTCACCGATATTTAGCTGCAGTCTTACTCTTTCATTTATGGTCACATAATTTACATCCTGCAACTGATCTCAAAGAGTTCATCTCCCCTGTGTCAGTTCTTTGTTCGTGCTGCTTTAATGAAGCCCAAGTCCCACACCCGTATAGGAGTGTTGGTACAACCATTACCTTCTATAATAAAGGTATTTCGTTATTGCTTCTTTTAAATTGAGCCGAGTTGGTCTATATTTGAAACATCTGTGGTTTATTTTACACGTCATTACTATTTAAATACGATACATTAAATCCCAAATGTTTCAGTTTTTTATTTGTTTTATCACCCATTGTCGATAATAATTTCTTCTATAATGCGCTAACTTTTGTTTTGACAGTGAATATTTTAGAGGAGTGTTCGTTACAAATCACAATGGATACACATAAATCGCCCTAACGGTCATCTTCTATTTCAGCAATGATTACCTGATTGTCAGCAAATAAAATAATACCTAGAACATTCTGATTTATTGGGAAATGATTCCTCAATTTATTTTGCCATTACCGCAACAACATGAAAAACTGTGGGTGATAAAAAATCCCTGTTTCATTCCCTGACTTGTTTCTATAATTTTTCCTATTTTAGACTCCTCCTCATCCACGCATTGCAATTTTCATGTCTATATACAAGTTCTGTTACACTCTTATTAATTACTGTGGTAAACCTTTGTCAGTCATTACGTACCGCACGTAATTTCTGATAATTTTATTGAAGGCGTCCTCAAAATTAAAAAAAGCACAAATAAAGTCCGTAAATTAAATTCCATCTGTTTCTCAATAGCTGATTAATAATAAGGATAAACCCGAGCGTGACCACCCTTTCCTAACCCATTCTGGGCCTCATCTAACGCAGACCCGGATACAGTGTTTCTTCTTCATGTGATTACGTTTGCCTTCATTTTTATCCAGAACTAAGCAGCAGACTTACACGTCTGCAATTTCCACAATTTTATCTTTCTTATTGTAAAATGGAACATTTAACGCAACGCTTCATTCTTTTGGTGCACGTCCAAATATCCAGCAAACATCAATCAGACATACGAAGCTTGTCAGTATCTTCTGGAGGGCACGTTTAAGCAGTTCTGTATCCAAACCATCACTTCTAGGCGTCTACTTGTTTTTAAAGCTTTTTAATTCCTTAGCAGTTCTTCATATCGCGGTAGTATTGCTGCTACAACAAACATTTTGCACTTCCGCCACGTAACATCCTACAAAAATCTGACAATTAGTCTAAAATTTATGAAAAGAACACGTTTACACTCCACTATAAGACAAAGAAGGTAACCATGTAACTACCTCAACCGAATGCGCAGTATAGGTTTCCTGGCACGTAGGCAGACGCATTACAGTGATAAATAGGCCCGTATAAGCGGTTACATTCCAATGGGGCAGTGCGTCCGAAAGGAGTGCGTAATAAACGGCCGTTTCGATCGTGTCGTGCCATTCCTACAAGCTTGTCTCTTTCCTGGTATCCATAAAACGTGCCTGTATGGCGCCCTGGTACTCCAAAATGAGTCTGATTGTTATTTACGAGCGTTATTTTATGACACATATGAGTGCGTGGTAACGAATTGCGGTTCATTCAGTACTTGCCATGACCAGTAAATAAAAATTGACAGTCACCTGGCTAGCTACTAACCCAAGCAATTTTGTTTCTCCAGTTACCGAAGCTTTAATGGCCAACAGCCAAAATGTCTCGCATTTCAGATCTCCTTCATTAAGGCCCTATATATAAAAAAGCATGCGACGTTTCGAAATCATACTATCTCCATCTTCAAAGTAGAAGTAAACACCTTAAATCTTAATTTAAAATCAAAGTATAAGCTTTAATGTTTATATGGATACACTAATAACTTCCGCGGAGGGAAAGGTGATGTTATTCCGTTCAAAAGCCGATATCATTCCGCCTACTCCAAATGTACAAAGTACAGATAATGAGACGTTACAATCATTCCGTCATAGCTTGCAGGTTAGGTGTTAATTATTTAGAGGAAACAAAACAGAACAAAAAATGTTTGTACACGAAGTGCTTAGAAATACATTTGGAATGAAGGACGCGGTGACAAAATAACGGGATATTACATAGCACAATATCCTTAGGATAGTAAAATCTCAGTTACTATGGGCTAGACATGTAGCTAAGATTTGGGAAATAAAGAATGCCAATAGTACTTTGTGGATAAAACGCTGTGAAAAAGTACAATTGGAAGACTGAGAAAGAGACGGAACAAAAATAAGGTGGTTCTTAGGGCAGAGATAGTTTGAGAGGATCAGGCCGTGATTTCCCAAATTTAACTCAATCTTGTGATGCTTAGGAAGAGGGAAATTTGCCATACTTAACTGTTGCAGGTAGGCCTATCGGGAACAATTCCAGACAGCAACACAGTGCGGACATCTTTCATCACATGTGCACGCATTTTGGCAAAAAGTTTGTCATTCACTCAATAACTAACACTCGTAGAGTTTATGAGAAGTTCCTCTGATGTCAAACACTGCTCGGCGTAATCTTATATTTCTCCTGCAATAAGATAAACTAAAGTCTACTATCACTCGAGCTTTGTATTCGCGACATCCACGGTTTGAATGTCGGAAGAGTGTTTCGCGGCTTATTTATCATCACTACACCTAGCCAAATTCCTGATTACCATTTAAAATAGGTCATAACTGCTTGTCTACATAGTTCAATAACGTTTCCAAGCTATTCAGTTTACCTAGTCGTAATAACATGATGTGGCAAGATCCAAAATCTTCCACAAGGGCAAGCCACAAGACGTCAGAAAACAGGGACAATTCAGTGACCTTCCCAAGCTATTCCGATTACACCTAATAATAATAAGATAACCTGGAAACACCCCAAAACGTGCTGAAAATCAAATCACAGTACGTCAAAAAGCAAGAATTGTCCAGACCTAACCAACATCGTGATCCTTGTTGAATGCACCTCATGTTCAACGACGACTTCCTGTTACGGAACCAGTTGTTAAATACAATCGATGCCCATTATGTTCGAATCATATATACCTCCAGCAGGTGTCACTACCTTCTTATATCATATATTTATATATTTTTTGCTTTTGCTTTGTTCAACAATCGATCAAATTTGACTGTGAGAGAAAATTGGCGGCTAACTGGAGCCTGTCAGGCAATTTGGTCGCGCCTTCTAAATTACATCCAAGTGCAAGAAGACAGGCTGGCTGGTAGGTGGCTTGCCAACACAAAAAAGAGCTATTCATCTTGATTCAGAAGAACACGACGTCGTGAGCACGCGAATGTGTGAACAATTAAGCGTAAACTTGGACACACTGTACGTGGAGGACATTGTCGGGTCGGAAACGATTTTTCATGTGACCTAAAGAGGACCTTTGTAATTTGCAGATCTTCTGGTATTCAAGGAAGTTGCAATGAGTTTGATATGCACCTCAGATGAAGACAGTAAAAATTTATGGAGCGAAATACACAGGTAACCACTTGAAGATAATATTAAAATGCAACAAAAGTTTCTAGGGCTAGCAACCGCGTCAGGTGGTTGAACGTTGAAGAAACCAGCGTTTCGAGAAATATATCTGTTCAGATATTCGTTCTTCTAGGATGTTACGCACCGTAGATTGGTAGTTACCGCATGTTACGCACCGTAGATTGGTAGTTACCGCATGTTACGCACTGTAGATTGGTAGTTACCGCATGTCACGCACCGTAGATTGGTAGTTACCGCATGTTACGCACCGTAGATTGGTAGTTACCGCATGTCACGCACCGTAGATTGGTAGTTACCGCATGTTACGCAGCGTAGATTGGTAGTTACCGCATGTCACGCACCGTAGATTGGTAGTTACCGCATGTCACGCAGCGTAGATTGGTAGTTCCCGAAGTTTCGGGACAATATATCGGCCCCATCTGTAAGGGTCTTCTTGAACTTCATGACTATTGAAGATTGGACCGACGGGTTTTCCCGAAACGTCCGTAAATACCAATCTACGCTGCGTAACATCCCAGCAGAGCGAAGATCTCATTTACACCGCGGCAGAAGCCTGAAATCAACCATCTCTGGTCTCGTCAACTGGGATGACGTTGGTTTACTTAGCATTCAACACTTAACGCGGCTGCTAGCCCGAAAAAAGTTTTATTGAATTCAGTCTCGGTGAAAGCTTTAGGTTAAATATTAAAATTGCTCCCGAGAAGGACCCTGGAAACACAAATTTAAACCTACCAGTCCCTTAAAAAATTCTTTTGCCCAGTCTCACAATAAATACCTACGCACATGAAAATATTGCTACGTTCGCGTAGATCAAGTGTTTGTGGGAAATATGCGAATGCATTCCAGAGACCAGGTAGAGACAAACGAGTTATGATTGTGTGAACTGGAAACAACTGTATTAGGACCCATTTGATGACAGTGGTAAGTTCATATATGTTAACAAATGTACAGACCCACCCTTTTTAATAAAGATAAATAGGATGTAGCAAGCCAAGGCAAAGTTCATTTTCGTCACCAGAATGCAGGTCGTAATTAAAATCACGGATAATAAGTTTTTTAAAATACGGTAATGTTAAAATTTTTTGACATGAATGTAGTATAATCAGTCACAATTATAATCTTAAGATGATTCATCCCCCTTGTGTTTACAATATAACCAAAAGTACCACGTACTCAGTTTAAGCAGAACCTTTATTTATCAAATATAACCAGCTACATGTTTCGGCTAAAATATAGTCATTAACAGGCAGCTGTAAACATTTTCTTTTTCATTTTCACTGTCATCTTGATAATGGTTATATACTAGCAGAAATATGTAGCTGCTTGTTTGATAATAAAAATTTTGTTTGGACTAAGTATATTGCACTTTTGTTTACATCAAAATTATATTCACGAAGAATTAAATAGGAGGTAAAATTCGGGGAATGCTTGCGACAGTCAGTTTAGAACCCATCTTCCCGTCTGCAGCCTGAAAGTAAGATTAAAATAACAAAAATTATACAACGAGCGTTGTTCTGTATTTCTCTCCTACCGCAAGGGAAGAACACAAAGTGTAACGGTGTTGGAGACCATAAAGCTGACAAGTAGCAGTCCAATGAGATGCAAGCGAGAGACAAACGCAAAACGAATGAAAACATTCACAAGATATACATTTAACCAAGTAGTATTAAGGCGATATAATCACGGGGTAGTAGATGGAAAAGATCCATAGCATGCAGGGGTAAAGATGGACAAGCAACCAAAATTTTAATCGCAAAACTGAGCGTCTGAGGCCACATGGGAAATTTAGGCCTACATGAGAAGATAATGCTGAAAGCACCATAAAGAAAAGGGGGGAATGGGTGTGCAACCAATTCGTCTGGCACAAGGCAAGGTCCACTTACGTGGTACGTAATGCGATGAACACAGTAATGAACCTAAACATGCCATAACACTTGAATAACTTCTTTCATAGACGCGGGTCTATTCGCTTCTGAGGAACGAATTTGGCCCATGCATTTAGTTACAAGATGGACAGTAGTACCTAGGGCCTTAAACTGGACGTTCGATATAGACTTTTTGCAGGGCAAATACTCACCACGAAAGCTGTAATCACTTCCTAAAAAGAAACACTTTGTTTCTAAATGAAGCGTACAACTCCATGTTAACCAACCTGGATCAAAGATGTGTTTTTTACACACGTCTCCAATAAGAAGGTAATACCAGATTCCATCAAAATCCACTAACCAAGATCGCAATCAATACTCACGGATGACCAGCGTGAAGACAACAGGCGCTGGCAGGGAGATGGAGCGGGCTAATCCACCACTTCAACCAAATGACAACGTTTTGCCGTTGAAGTATGACGTAAGATAGGGCCGTGCCATGGCTCAGGCGGTTAGCCGCCGGCCTCCCATCGCGGAGGCCCGGGTTCGATCCCGGGTCAGTCCATGTGGGATTTGTGGTGGACAAAGTGGCACTGGGACAGGTTTTTCCCCGAGTTCTTCGGGTTTCCCCTGTCAATTTCATTCCACCGGTGCTCCACTACGAGGAAAAGGACAAAAAATGACGTAAGATTCACCATAACACCATCACAGACATCAGTATTTGGAAAGGTACAAATTATGAAACTTCTCTATGTAATTTTCCCCCAGCTCCTCTGGCTTTGTCTCCCTTAAAGTTAACGGTAAAATCTTCCCTATTGTTCTTAATCTTGACACCAGATGGAGACGGATGTTGCTCTTTACGCCCCGGCAGCTTTACCCCTGGGGGAAGAGGCCCCAGTACCAATTAAATACCCATTGGGCTGAATCTCTTCAATCCTCAAAAAGGGGTCAGCAGATAGGTGGGACTTTATAATAAATCTTCAAGAAGTGGCAGGAGAGGCATGGACTGGATTGATCTGGCTCAGGACAGGGACGGGTGGCGGACGCTTGTGAATGCGGTAATGAACTTTCGGTTTCCATAAAAATGTAGGGAATTTCTTGACTAGCTGAGGACCTGTTAGCTTCTCAGGAAGGACTCTGCTCCATAGAGTTAGTTATGTGAGAGTCCGGCTGTGTTGGTGTTTGACTTACTCCAAAGATGTATGCTGATCCAAAATGTCGTATAATTACTGTAGCGCATGACCGCAACTAACAGAGTCACTGGCTACACTACCGCTTTCTGCTGGGCACTCCCCACGACAGTCTCTCTATTCTCCTGCACAAAGTAAACAGCAAGCACCGACAGTTCATACAAAATAATTCTATTTTAAGGTAAATACGCCGCACCTGTTACTGAAACCAGATTTCACTGAACCGTATATTTTAACTCAATGTTCAATTCAAAGGCCGCACAAATATCAACAGCAAAGTAACAGCACTGAAGGGCGAGAAGCCAAAATAAATTACTGTAAATTACGAATATTTGTGGGGTGTGGTGTATGTAGCCCAAGCAGGGCTGTGGAGTCGGTACACAAACGCTCCAACTCCGACTCTTCGATTTTTAAAACTTCGGACTCCGACTCCGACTCCTCGATTTTTAAAACTCCGACTCCGACTCCTTCATAAAAGCTCAATATGTATTAATAACGGTAAACCTATAAGACATTTCATCGCCACCACGTGAATCATCAGGCTACTTCTTAGACTTACGTTCTATATTTAAGTATAAGTCTAATGGTTACTGTAGCTATCAGGGCTCTGGAATTGGAGTATCTAGTTAAGATTTTAGACTGAGGTCGGAGTCGGAGTCAGTACATTTTTACCTACTCCGACTCCACCTAAAAATTCCTTCCGACTCCGATTCCACAGCCCTGAACCCAAGCACCCAGGTATCCCGCCTCGGTTTGCAAGCTTTTGCCGAAATCCTAAAATGTGCCAAGCTTCAGTATCAAGCCTCATTTCTTCAAATAGCAAAAAATTCCATCAGCACCGCATCTCAGTAAACTATACCGTCGACACGGCTGACGGAACTCACACCATTTCTTGGTACGAACAGAATGTAAACCTTCTAGGTAAAATTTACAGCACACTAAACCAAAGCAGTCGCTACGATTATGAAGAAAAAAATAGCTTAAAAACTACCGGCGAAAAGCATCGTCACCTTGTCGACATACGCTGGAAACAAATTACTATTTTTATTGGTCATCTGCCTGGACTCTTGCTCGAGGACAGCCACTGAAAGCACTACGAGTAGTTCAAAGCGAGGGAGTGATGACCCTTAGATCCACAGTGGCGGATTTCAACTTCTCAGTCTTCCGTCGGATGTTTTTCGCCACAGAATCAAACTGAAACCTCTCTATTCCCCACTCCAATTCATATTCAAGTACAGAGGTCATACAGACTGCTTCAAATTACGACCCAACAATTTGGTCTGGCGATTCTTGGTTCCCCTAACGATGCCTTATCAATTATATAAGTCAGGCTCTGTTTCTCCAAAATGTATTCTAATACCTGTCTCTCACTTACGACAAGGTTCCGTAGGTGGTGTCTTTACTTCATGGCTTCCTACTAAAACTGTTCTATGTTTGCGCATTTCTCATCTCCCCTATGCGTGCTACATGTGTCACCAATAACATTCTTGATTTGATCAACCTAATATTTGCTTTTAAAGGGCACATTTATGAAGCTCCTTACTGTGCAGTTTGCTTCAGCCCCCTGTTACTTCCTGTGATTTAGATGCAAATATTCCCCTCTTTTCCTGTTTTTCCCTTGGAGACAAAGGTAATTTACACATCCATACAAAATAATGCGTAAGATGCAGTTTTAGATATTTTAATTTCTGGGCTGGTAGACAGCTGATTGGTGAATAAAAGATCCAAAAACAATGGCAGCAAACATTTCGCGAGTTTTTTATGCTCTAAATCGCTTCCCGAATGCGATTTTATTTCTTGCTATAGCTACTAAATATCTGAATTTCGTCGAAGTGTCGGACAATTTATTACGCGGGTAATAATAATAATAATAATAATAATAATAAGCGCAGAGTAACATTAATCCAAAATATTTCATATAAAATTATGAACAGTAAACTGTACGTACATGCATATTTATTGTAGAACACTGCAACATGCGAAAGGACATATCTACAGCCTCATGCAGCCAGAAGGCGGAAGGAAGCGTTAATTACCTGTCTCACAAGACCGTAGGCATGGTACTTTTATCGGTAATAACAGCGAAAAACAGCACTACGGAAATGTTGTTTACTAATGTACAGTTTTCCGGGCTTTCATGCTGTGTAGTTGACGTTCTCGCGGAATTAACTGTGACGAATACTTTGTCCCGGGATCTGACGCCGTGTAGTCTGGTAAAAATAAGTATCTGCCAGACTGTTTTTCATAATCAGCTCAAAACTTTCAAGGTCAAGTTTTCAAAAGTTTGGTTTTAGTTACAGTATTTTGTGTTTTTAAAGGGGCTGGCGTGATAACCATAAACATCCAGAAGCAATAATCTCCCCCCCCCCCCCTCCAACATAGGTGTTGACACTCGATATGCGATTCTCCAACAAAGGCGGCATTCCGAGGTGAAACAACTTCACAGCGTTGACCTTCCAGCAGCACCAAGAAGGAGACTCGCCTCGACTGCAGCAGCCGCCAGTGATGGCTGTTTCCTCCATTTCATGGGATGAGATAACACAAAAATCGGGCAGACAATGGAACAAAAAATTATACAGTTCCTTACCCTTTATTGCATTTCAGGTACAAGAAAGTACCGTCTGTCTCAAAAACATCCGTCAGCTCATGCACGTATCCTATGAATACGTACGTTACAGTGCTCCTGCAAAATCTGCGGCAAACGTGGCGAAACGTATCCTCCCGGAATAAATCCGGTCTGTCATTTCAAATGGAATTTTTACAAATGTAACTACCTGTTCAAGATTTCATCATGACATACAAAGAGGCCCTCAATCTGTCAAGAACATTCCTCGCTACTTACGAAACCAGTAGGCTCATTACCGTACTCACAAAAGACCGCCAATGTTCCAAATCTTGAGTCAATCCCAGTCCCCAACACACACACTACTTCTTTACAATTAATTCGCACACCATAACCCCAACTATGCCTATGGCTATTAACTGATCTTGTTTACCCTCAGGTGCGCACCCAGAATTTTTCCTTGGGTGGGGGGGGGGGGGGCGACCCAGAGGCTATATATGCAATTTATGTTGGATTTTAAAAATTACGTTACACAAATCATGTTGTAAGTACAACATAATACTGTTTGCAGCTGCATTTACATACATAACTACATGTTGCATGACTCAATCACAGTGTCCTGTCTTCTTGTTCTTTTAAGTTTTACTCATTTATTTTTCAAAATTCTAATGTACTAGTCATCAGCCTATTTCAGTGGCTGATTTTGGCTTAAGGTGAAATCACGTAAAACTTTTGTTATCCTAATATCTACAAACCCCGTGTTTTTTAGATTTCGGTTTTGGGGGTTTGGAGAGAGGGGGGCTGCAGCCTGGCAGCTCCCCCTTGGGTGCGCCCCTGTTTATCCTTCATGCCAAATATAGAAAAACATTACTTTATCTAAAAGTCACTTCCCGTAGGCTCGATTACGCTACATATAGCCTCCATTCCCTTGCATATAAAAGCGTTACCAAATGTCCCCGAAATCGGGGTCACAGGTTTACAGGCTTTAAAGGTATATTCATTTAAATAAGAAAAAAAGTCCCTGTTAGCATATGTCCGAAAACCAACGCCTGCTGAGATATGGGCGATTTTCATGTTATCCCTACAGCAGGTGTCCCGCATTGTCAAAGAGCAACAGAACCGGACTTTTGGTCGACATTGGACAGGATGTGAAGGCCCAATCAACTTGCCTGCACGATCCCCTGACCTTAGTCCTCTGGATTTTTGGCTGTGGTGACACCTGAAGACTTCGGTATGCTCAGACAGGCTCACTGACGTAGAAGTCGCACAGCAAGTAGAGGATGCGTGTCGGGAGATCAGAGCAAAACCAGGAATTCTTGAAAGAGTATGCAGTTCTTATGAGAAGACGAGCTGAAAAATGTGTTGACATGCACAGGCCAGAGCATCTGCTGGACAGATAACACGACAGTCACCCTATCTCAACAGTAATGGTTTCGGACAACCGCCGACTGGGACTTTATGCTCTTGCTTAAGTGAGTAATACAAGACTTTAAAAGTCCGTAACCCTTTTCTTCAAAAACCGCTACGTATAAGGCCCACACTTCTGACACATATGATAAAATAGTCCCTTCCTTTTTTGCACGTTTACCCCCACAATCTGCAATCGACTCTATTTTTACTTTACCAGAAGCCAATAGATAGAACCAGTGGTTCCCAACCTTTTCGAGTAAGACGACCCCTTTTTAATTCCAAAAATTTTTGCGGACCCCCGCACGCCAATAATGGTATTCTTCGACTCCGTTAATTGAGAATATACATGACACAAAACTGCTAAAATATCAGAAAGGCTGCAAATGAATTCACGTTTCATCCACCACAATAATTCAGTTCAATTCGATTCAGCTCAATTCAATTCTTGTTTGTTAACGCGCCGAATCAACAGCCAAGCGGCTATAATAAAAAGAATGGTGATGATGATGATGATTATGATGATGATAATAATAATAATAATAATAATAAATATTACACATGTGGATAGCAGAACAAACCGAGCGCTGCCTAATGCATCAAAACTTTCTGCGAAGCTATATATATATCCTTGGTATGCTTGGCCCCATCCGAATGTCGTTGCGGCCCCCGGAGTTCAAGGCCCACAGGTATGGAACCACTAAACAATCCCAAGGATAGCCAACATTTGTTTGAATGACAGGCAACTATAAGAAACGTCGTTTATACAGAACGCCTAATAAAACGTGCGAAATGAAATAATGAGCTTAAAACGGACGCTGTACTAGCTGAAACACTGTTTCGGTAAAATCGATCTCACAGAAAAAATCTGACGAATAATATGTAGGTAAATTACTTTGTCAGAAAATATCACCGTTACTTCCACCCGAACCCATCAATGAATGTGAATCCTAAACATGTCCGTTAACTCCTCGGAACTGTACAGACATTTGGTTCATCGGGAGGAAATCGCTACGCGCTTTGAGATTATCAGGTAACAACAGGCGATCAACTGAAGAACTGGTAAGCATGTATTTTATAATGCTTGGCGAGACTCACAACTCTTTCGTGAGCTCAATGATGACAGTGCGCATACGTTGGGCATTATAATGCCCATATACATCTGCCACATAAATAGCTCTTATAACGCTGTTAAATTAATCACAAATCAACTATATGATCAGTTTTCTTCTTGGATTTTTAACAAATTCACAGCCCTGAATCTAAATTCCTTTCTCCCGATGAATTACAAAGTTCTTCCAAACGCAGTATTTTCACCTGCTGTCACGTATCCCAGTTGACGTTCACTGAATAAATTTTATATTTTGTCTTCTACCAGACTACACGGTGTCACAACCTACAAGACCACAATATGAGTATTCTCCACGGTGAAGACGTCAAGTGTCATTCAGCAAACGAGCTGTTTGGTCATCTACGGTCTTTCATTACGTCTGGAATATCAAAATCGTTTATATCCTTTATACACATTTTATACAAAATAATTTTGCCACCTTTTCGTAGGGTACAAAAGTGATATTTTCCTTTGAAATAAAACAGATTAAAAAGTACAGTCGAACCCGCTTATAACGACTTCGATTTATACGACACGTCGTCTACAGTGTAAGATATGCTGTGGTATCAATTAATTCCTCAATCTAAACCATAACGTTACACTACTCGGTTATAATAACGCTCGTTTATAACGACACAAAATATTCAGTCCCCTTCATGACGTTATAACCGAGTTCCGACTGTACTTTTAATACAAATGCCCAGGGTAAAATGTTCTGACTTATGAGAGATGAAACGAGCGAGCACCTAAAAGCATTTAGTTATCGAGAAATTCCGTGACACAAATTAAAACTGCATTCACGTGCAAATTAAGAGTAGATTAAATGTTATGCCCACATCGCCCAGTCGCAGAATCACGACAGTATTTGGAGAAGTCCTTTCACAAAATACACAACTCCGTGTTATAAACAAAGCACGTGTAGTGAACATCGCACAATACTACAAATTTTCCGCCCAGTTGATCAGCTCTAACCGTTTAAAATAATGAAAGAAGGGCGCAACAAGGGGTCTGACCCACACAAGAGAACATTCCGACTATGGATGTATGTACCTGCAGCCCGTGCTCTGAGATAAGCCACCAGATACGGAGGCTCTGCAACTGAGAGTTAGGTCTACGCTTTGCAGTAAACAAGCTGGTGCATTCTTCTTACTCCTCGAGGCACATCGGAGATCCTGAACCATTCACGCGTAAGGACTCAACCGGAATGCCTCGTTTATTTTCGGATGTATACAGTCAACAGCACAAACCAGTCAACCCAAAAGCCGGCAAATCTTAACAAGACAGGTAACTATGTATAATGTAACACTGAGGCGCCTTCATGTAAACATTATATTATATTTAATGTGTTCCATGTCCGTGCACTATATTATACAAGAAAACTTTAAACACCAACGAATGCACAAAGAGTTTTTTTCGTCAATTATAACAGACTCCTATATGTTTCGACCCTGCTGGGTCATCTTCAGCGAGAAACCTTCCGTTGTCGTTACACCTAGTGCAACCTAGTGTAACGACAACGGAAGGTTTCTCCCTGAAGACGACCCAGCAGGGTCGAAACATGTAGGAGTGTGTTATAATTAACGAAAAAAACTCTTTGTGCATTCGTTGGTGTTTAAAGTTTTTTTGTATTATATGATATATATATTCATATTAATACACTATTTATTTCATAATTTTAATATTTTTAAATATCTTAAGAATCAACGTTCTCTCTCATTTTTTACAGCTGCGCAGACCTGTTACTGCTCTGAGCAGAATCTTTTTACACGACCTAACGATTGCGCGGCATTCTAAAAGTTTTTGTAATATCTATAACAAAAATATTTACAACGAAAACTGAAAAATTTCAGCTGTGCGGCAAAAAATTTAGTGTGCGCGGGAGCATTTCAGCTACTGCGCGGCCGCGTACCCGCGCAGCTTAGAGGGAACTTTGTTAATACTTGGCATTGTACTTCCTATATTGATGTACTGGTGCTTGTACTCCTTTGTATATGGGACTCCCTGAGGATGGTGCATCGGCGCCGAAACATGTAGAATATATTTAAAACTTATGAACAATTTGTAATCCGCCTGTGTGCATTAGTTGGCGAATGTGGCTGACGGTAAAGGGCCTTCGAATTTCATTAAATAGACTTAATTCCTTGACAAGAAAAGGACCTACCAGTCGCCCAGGACTCTGCACCCATTGGCTATGTTTCGTAACGAGGTGACCGACCACTAGCGCCTGAGAGACAACAATCAGGCAACTGATGTATAATTGCTGATTTCGTAATTTAGCCATCTTTCATTCATTCATTCATTCATTCATTCATTCATTCATTCATTCATTCATTCTGTAGTCTGTCTTACGACAGGTCCGTAGCCTCTTCAAAAGCGAGTTCTGCACAGGGTGCGATCTAGTGCTTCCTCTTTCAATTTCCAGTATCTTCTCTTTTCTTTAAGGTCATCCAGTATCTGCTTACGCCTTCTTCCTCGTATTTCCGTCATGTATTTAAGTTGTTTCAATTTTTCTACCTACACTGCTGCGGTCATCTTCAACGTGAGTGGAGCGGAAATCAGAGGAAGGTCCAATAATGCCTTATACACCGTTCAACGAAAGTAGGGGGAAGGGTGGGACGCAGCGTGGTGCTATACACACCCTCACTTCAACTGCGATGTCTATGCACATATACCGTCCGCAATAAGCGCGAAAAATCTAAGGACAACTACATTCCTAAGGTCACAAAAGGTCATGGATGGAAAGTCTCACAAGAAAGGTAGTTGAAGAACCCACAAGCGCATCGGTGCCCCAAGTATCTCGCACTACAATCTTTTCTGAGTCAGATAGGTCGCCTCGCCCAGGTCAAAGAAAATGTTCACAACACGGAATGCTGAAGGCAGTACAATCCCTACTTAAGTCCCCAGTGCAGGAATCTCATCAAAGATTTTACAAATAGTGACTAGGCTACGGGCTGGATGATCTATGTTACGGATCTCGTCAGAGGCAAGAAATGTTTATCTTCTCCGAAAAGTCCACATTGATTCTAACGTCCACCCAGTCTGCTATTAAACTAGTACGGGGGCTGTTTCCCCGGTGGTAAAGCGGCCGGGGCGTGACACTGACCACTTACATCAATCTAGTGCTGAGGTTAAGAATAAGCGGATCTACAACTCCACTCCCCTTACAAGTCTTCATGGAATGTGTAAGGAACACTTTACCTTTTTTCTATCTTTTTCTCCCAACAGAATTTTTAAATTCAAAGCACTGTATTTTCTATGTACAAAGAGAATTAAGAACGTTCTTCCTTATGTATATTTTCACGCGTAAAGGCAACATCTGTAGGTAAACAAATCACAGATGCTAGATATTGCATTCACTGCATTATTACTACAATTACATAATGAAATCTGAGATGGATGGAGCCTTTAGAAAGCATGGGGCAAACAATTCATATAAACTTTTACTTAGAAAATCTCACGAGGAGAACCAAGCAGAGATATGAGGGCAATATGAAAACGGAACTAGTTCATGTAACATTCGCTGACTGGCTATTGTGGTTATGGCGATGAACATTAAAGGTCTGTGACAATAAATGTATCTACCAGGTGAATAACTGTAAACAGCTCAAGCAACTGCTTGACCCTTGAAGATGAGTCTGATAGGTTGTCCCGAAACGTCAGTAGCTAACTAGGCCTACCAATCTACGCTGCGTAACACATCAGAAGAGCGATATCTCATATACACCGAGGCGCAAGGCTGAAATCACGCAACTGCGTACTGATGCAAGCAGGTGCGCACCCAGAATTTTTCCTTGTGGGGGGGAGGGGGGGCTGATCTTGAGCCTATATATAATTTATGTTTGATTTTAAAATTATATTATAAAAATCATGTTGTAAGTACAATATAACACTGCATCCAACTGCATTTATGGACATACAAATGTAACTACATGTTCCATGACTCAGTCACAGTGTTCTATTTTCTTGTTTTTTTAATGTAATTAATTTATTTTTCAAAATTCTCATGTACTAGTCGCCAGCCGATTTCAGCGCCTGATTTCAGATGATGGGAAAAATCATGTAAAAGTTTTTGACATCATAATACCTACAAAATCTGCGTTTATTAAATTTCAGTTTTGGTGGGCTGCAGCCCGGTGGGCCCCCCCCCCCGGTGCGCCCTTAGATCCAAGTGTTCACTCGATTATTCAGATTCTGAACCCAAAATTCCTGTACACAAACACCATAAATTGTTCTTCGTTGACTAATAAGCGTCTATTGCTAACTGCTAACATTACGTGATATTGCACGTAGATGACTATAAAGGCTGAATGCGAGAGACAGAAAAGGATCACGCTGTGACCTAAGATATTTTAAATTTTCATGCAGCACAATCCTTGAAAAGCTGACAGTCTTTCACCTAGACAAAAAATTTCCCGTCTTTTATCGAATGCGTTCCTTACTATGTTCACAGAAACCTGCCACCAGACACTATATACTGTGACAGCTTATTTTTCACGTAAACATTTCTTAAACATTTTAATATTATCTTCCCATCTATGCCTGTATTTCCCATGTGGCTTTCCCTTTGCGTTTTTTTTTTACCTGTCCTTCAGCTTGTTGTAAGCCCAGCCTATATCACCTCCCTATCTGTCCTCAGTATTATGGAACAGTACACTTTATGAGGTCTATCCAGTGTTGTCACTACAAATTAACTGGCGTTAAAACAATAATCGCATTCGAAACAAACTTTTAAAACATGTTGTCGAAGGTCTAAAATGTTCTTTCCTCAAATTTGCATTAACTTTTGAAAAGAAAATTCTATAACCTCTTCTCCCCCAGTTTCTGGCCGAATATCATCATAGTGCCCATAAGCCTTGAGGCAAAAGCGTGAGATGTAAAACCAGAAACGGCGAACACAATCACACCTTCCTTCCATCTCCTCCATCTTGCACGATGCCAGTGGTAATTCTGGTACTGGAAGCCATTGGAGGACTTTTTTTAAGTCAGGTTGTTGCATTTTTATTATAATAGTTCCGACTAAACAGTGAAGACTTCCAGCTGTCAGTCCCTGGCTTCTGTTACTGTGCTGAGAAACGTGAAACAAACTTGTGTTAACAACTTATGTATTCCACGGATGACTAAAGCGTTACATCTCATCTCGGTACCTACTTCTACGAAAGTCAGATGTTATCGATAAATCGATACATCAGCGATACCAATACAACAGGATACTAGCCGGGACGCGAAGCCGATATGTTTGCAGTAGAGAAAGGGATCGAACTCATGCCATTCCGAGCCTATATCAGGGGCGCCCATCTTTTTATGGCAAAGGGCCACACCCGTTATTGTCGGCTGGTTCGCGGGCCGCACGTGGAAAAATAACAATAAGCAGTATACAAAACCACCTAAATTACTGCGTATTTTTTATATTACATATATAATTTACAAATGTGGCCGCCGGCCGCATAAGGGTCGATTCACATTATACGGTACGGTACGACACAACACAATAAGGAAACGACACGACAAAAACCGGCGTGCATTCACGTCTGACGTCAGTTAACGGACGCGACATGCAGTGACACGCACAGAGAGGCAAAATATTCTCTTCTCTCAATCCCATCGACATTGTCTTTGTCGTTAGCTGTCGGCGACGGACTGATGTGAATTCGAGCATGTGAAGACCATAAAAGAATATTTTGTCGTGTCGTACCGTATAATGTGAATCGACCCTAATACAACCTCTCAGGCCTCAACTTGGAGACCCATGGCAGATATTCGCGATTTCAGGCTTCCGCCGCGATGTTGATATCTGCGCTCTTCTGGGGTATTACGCAGCGTTGAATGGTAATCTTTTACCGACGTTTCGGGACAACCTATCGATCCCATCTTCAAGAATCAAGAAGTCCGATTTCTTGACCCTTGAAGATGGGATCGATACGTTGTCCTGAAACGTCGGTCAAAGATTACCATTCGACGCTGCGTAATACCCCAGAAGAGAGCAGATATCATGGCCTATACTGTTCACACAACTGTAGTAACGCATGGGAATGAAAACTCGTTTAGGAATAAAAAGGAAGAGAAATGATAGTAAAACAGAAAGGAATAATGAAAGAGCGGAAGAATGGGTAGAAAGTTTAGGCTGTCTATTTATATTTACCTAGCGTTTTCTTCGCATTTTGCTCTTTCTCCAGCAGCTCCACATTGTTCACGTCTTCCTTCAGATAAATCAACAAGCGCACATATTACGTTTTCTTACAAATGGCTGTAGAGACACTCGATTTTGCAACACATACGATACACAAACCGCAAAAATTCCGGGCTATGACAACGAATGGAGTCCAACGTTCCTAATTCGTGACGTGGTGGTTTTATACAGAACGAACACGAGAAATTCAAGAACATAGGAACTCACTTCAGGAACAATTCCACAGGAATGCTAAGTGCTTCACGAAATCACAATACAAATGCAGCGAATTTTATACCTTACGTACTCAAGAACTTCAGAGAAACAAGAGCTATCATAAAAATGGTTCTGAATCGGCATCAAAAATTATTATTAAATCCATACTTTCAGAAAATTGCGACTGTCACCGTACAAAGAAATTTATATTACGACTTTTTGCTAGTTCCAAAACTGTGTGTATTAAATGTTGTCACACAATACAGACAGTGCACAAAAGAATTCTACAATCAAGGTAGGACAACGGGTTTCTTAGCCGGAAAGCAATACGAATGCGTACAGACGCACGAGTACCTCTACTCCCCCATACGCTTTCATGGCAGTGAATTTCATTCTATAGAGCGATAACTTCATTAACAGGCGCGTTCGCAAAATTGCCAAGAGTGAATATTAGATTCGTCATGTCTGTCTGTCTGTCAGCATGGAACAACCCGGCTTCCGCTGGAGGGATTTTCATGAAATTTAATATTTATGTATCTTTCGAAAATCTATTGAGAAAATTCAAGTTTCATTAAAATCTGACAAGAATAACGGATACTTTACACGAAGATTTTTGTACATTTACGATAATATCTCACGCAGTTCTTCTTAGAAGAAGAAATGTTTCAGACAAAAGTTGTAGAGAAAATCAAAACACGCATTTTATGCCCAATAAGGTTTTTTTTTCGAAAATCGTGCCTTTTATGAAACGTCTAAAATATGGTACAGCCAGACAGGCCACAGATGACAATATAAGACGGCGCTTTGCCTGCTGGCTTACTAGGGCTACAGACACACACACACACACACACACACTCAGATTATATAATAATTATTGTTCTTCCTTGAGAATGGTTACGCGAACGCGCCTCAAGATTGCGTTATACGAACATTGCCTGACTTGTTATCTTTAAGGCGCAGTGGTAACTATATGTACCACCCACGCAATATTCACAAACCCTGCATTTTTTCAAGATAAGGTTTGCTAACCATTCTCAGCATAAACAGCAACCAGCGTTCGGTGTTTTCACCGTATCCTAGCAGTAAGCTACAATCCAGCGTTTGATATTTTCCCGAATTTCATAGAAACAATCTGTGTGGGGTTTCTCCGTGGCCCAAAAATGCGCTAGTTTGGGTTTTGCCCGCTGCGATTGAAATTCCAAATAGGCGTACCGGCTTTTTCTAGACACAATAACTAAGCACAACGAAAAAGAACTTATTTGGGCCCGAAATGACGCAAGTAACAGTAAAAATATCCGGTTTTCCGAAATTTTCTTCCAAAAGGAATAACTTTTGTGGGTATTACCTGCCGATATACAGCGCATGACGGACGGACAGATGAAACTTGTGGGCGTTGTACGGATAATTTCGCCATCCCTGGCAGAGAAATCTGCACTGCAACTGCGTAAGAACACTTTGTGTTTTCCCTCCATCCCAGCAGTGGTGCTTAGACGCTAAGCGACACACACACACACGGGACTGACTGCTCTTTTCTCTAGGCTACGACCTGCACATCCAGCAAACCGTGGTTAGATTCCTCACAGGCACAAAAGTTTTTCCGTCTTCTCCAGAGCGTTCCCAACGGCTCTGTGGCCCAGCCAGCCTCCTGTTCAATGAGTACAGCAGCCTCTGTCTCTGGGGGTAAAGCGACCCGGACGTGAATGTGACCAATCAACCGCACTTCATGCCGGGGTTAACAATGAGCCGCACTACGCCCCGCTCCCTTACGAGTTTTCATGGCCTATAAACTTTAATAATAATTAGTAGTAGTAGTAGTAGTAGTAGTAGTAGTAGTAGTGGTATTAGCATTAGTATTAGTATCAGTAATTTAGTTTTAGCCGTAAATATATTTTGTTAATTGATTTATTATGTTGTTTTCTGTGTCTTTGTAATTATTTTGTGCTAGTTCTGTAATTGGCCATTGTGCTGTAAATTAACACTTTAATTAATGATAATGGAATTGAATTTTAATTGTATTGAATCATCACACCTAGATGTGACGCTATTTTCATTAACCCTTTAAAGACGAAGCGTATCTGTTTTATATAAGGACTCAGTACGTACCGCGCAGTAAACACTCTCCACTTCGGTTATAAAAACCAGTCTCTTAATGTTTTATAAGGCAAAAGTTGCTGTTTGTTCTGAGATCCGTACAAAACACATAAACGCTATGTGGGCACCACGTAGAATTTTTTAATGTTAAACCTGGTCGTATGTAAAGTTACCGCTAGGCTTTAAACGGTTAATATAACAAGATTTTCTAATTAATTATTTAAATAGTCCAATGTTTGTTTTTGCTGTGTCTGTTTCATTTGTGTCCTGTTCACTGTCCGTTGTTATTTGGGTGGTGCTGTTTCTGTAATTGGCCTTCTGGCTGTAGAATTGGCACATTAATAAACTAGAATTGAATAGAATAGGATAGAATTATTATTATTATTATTATTATTATTATTATTATTATTATTATTTATAGGTGTGAAACTTGGTCCCTCACATTGAGGGAGAAACATGGGCTGCGAGTGCTCGAGAATGGGGTGTTGAGGAAGACACTTGGGCCTGAGAGGGACGAGGTACCCGGGGAATGGAGAAGACAACACAAAGACGAGCTTTATAATCTGTATTCCTCACCAAATATTATTCGGGTGCAAAAATCAAGAAGAATGAAATAGACAGGGCACGTAGCAGGTATGGGGAGGGAGAAGCGCGTACAGCGTTTTGGCGGGGAAGCCTGTGCGGAAGACTTGAAGACTTGAAGACATTGAAGACTTATGCGGAGATGCGAGGTCAATATTAACCTTTTAAAGCCTAGCGGTAACTTTACATACGACCAGGTTTAACATTCAAAAATTCTACGCCGTGCCCACATTGCGTTTGTGTGTTTTGTACGGATCTCAGAACAAACAGCAACGTTTTCCTTATAAAACATTAAGAGACTGGTTTTTATAACCGAAGTGGAGGGTGTTTACAGCGCGGTACGCACTGAGTCCTTATATAAAACAGACACGCTTCGTCTTTAAAGGGTTAAAATGGATCTTCAAGAAGTGGAATGGAAGCACGGACTGGATTGATCTGGCTCAGGATACGCACAAAATGCGGGCTCTTGTGAATGCGGTAACGAATCTTCGGGGTTACATAAAATGTAAGAAATTTCTAGACCAGCTGAAAACCTGTCAGCTTCTTAAGAAGGAATCTGCTGCGCGGAGTTACTATTATTACTACTATATTATTATTATTATTATTATTATTATTATTATTATTATTATTATTACTTCCACTACCATATTTGTGATTGCAATATGCTTCTATGTACGAAAGAGTGCAATTAACAACTGCGGTGTAGTAGCAACAAACACCAACACACGAACATCACTACAGGCAGAACTCAGTTGTTTTCACGTACCGTGTTTTGCCCATCACTGTATTATAGGAGGCTGAGAATTCTAGCAGCCTTCAATCCGTGCTTCACAGCCCCTCAGTTTGTTCTCTCAGGTGGCAAATTGGTTCTGTTCCTGTCACAACAGACCCCTCCCTAATCCTGCTGCAGGACTCAACCCTTGCACGACCACTCAGATTATCGGAAAGACACAATAACAACACAAGCAATGTACGTACAACGCATTATTGAGGCGCGTTCGCGTAGCCATTATTGCCGTGGAAAAGCAATAAGTATTACATACTCTGAGTGTGTGTCTGTGGCCTTATTTGTCCAGCATGCAAAGCGCACGCGTCATATTATATTGTCACCTGTGACCTGTCTGGTTCTACAATATTTTTCCACATTATCTCATAAACGACATGATTTTCGAAAAAAAAACGCACTGAACATAAAATGGGCGTTTTGATTTTCTCCACAGCGTTTGTCTGAAGCACTTGTCATTATACGAAGAGTTCAGCGAGATATTACCATAACTGTGCAAAAATCTTCATGTAAAGTATCCGTTATGCTTGTCAGATTTTAATGAAACTTGAAATTTCTCGACAGATTTTCGAAAAATATTCAAATATCAAATTTTAAGAAAACCCGTCCAGCGGGAGCTGAGTTGTTCCATGAGGACGGATGGACAGACATGACAAAGCTAACAGCAGTCGCTTTTCGCCGTCCTTCAAACGCACCTAACACGCTTAGGAAGCTGAGGTGGATTTGGGCAAGCGGGAAGGCTGACAGGTTCAGGTATCCCTCCGCCAATACAGGTTTATAGCCAATGTTAAATGACATAAGAACTCTTTTCGTACAAAGTTCCAACAGAAATTAAAAGTTCTGTGATTAGTGCATTGCGATTCACATTAACCACACAGCTACATATATGCAAGGAGTGCACAAGCAAAGTTTTACCCACTCAGAACTTCTGCATTTGACCTGAATGGTCTGCTTCATAGTTCGGATCGGGTTTAACCAAACTTGATGGCAAGAGACAGATTTACACATTCATCGTCAAATGCAACAAACTTTATGTTACAAAATCTTATATCTTTCACTGCACCCTCAACATTCCTTCTGCCGTCTTAGCCACACAAAACGATAACAGACCAGAGACGCGTGAAAAACATGACAAACAAATGCGTAAAAATAAAAACCGGTACGTCGTACATTTTAATGATTTACCTACTTCTGAAAGCACGCAGGCATAACACAGCTGCTGAAAATGTATTCCAGGGACTTCTTTTTAAAGACGGAGACTTTAAATATTAACAGATTCCCGAACATGTCCGCGGGGACAGACGAAATATATAGCCTAGAGCTGAACTGGGAAAACACATTTTACTTGTGGGACAGTGGGTCTGTATACCATCACAGTGATGGCACGGTGCACAGTCTCGAGAAAAAGATTATACTATGTTATTTTTATAACCAAGTACTGGTTACCACCAATAAATGAATATTATAATAAAACAGACTGCATACTTAAGAACTTCATTACAAGAACAATTAAACCGAACACGATAGGTAAACTTAAACTGTGTTAGTACTCAGGCCAGCCATGCACAATCCACGGGCGGCAGAGACTAACATCTTTCTTCTTAATGAAAATTGATTTTTGCTGCCCTTTGTCCATATCGTAACAGTTAACTAACAACAATCTACACATGCTATGTAATAACGAAAACAAAACTGGGTACGAATCAGGATACCAATGGCGTTTTTCGTTATACTGTTAATTTCTTTACTATGACGTTTCTAGAAAGCTTACACGCATCGTTTGTTTTTAACCTTTTAAAGCCTAGCGGTAACTTTATGTACCACCAGGTTTAACTTTAAAAAATTCTACGTGATGCCCACATTGCGTTTATGCGTCTTGTATGGATGTCTGAACAAACAGCGATTACTTTCCTATACAGAATTATCTTATTGGTTTTCACAACCCAGAAGGAGAGTGTTTACAGCGCGGTATACACTGAGTCCTTATATAAAACAGATAAGCTTCGTCTTTAAAGGGTTAATTTAAGGGGACAGAATTCGTTATCGCCTGGGGCGGCATACCGGCCCTGTGCGTAGCGGAAATCGTCTTTCAAGGAAAAACCGCTGTAAATATTTAAGTGTTAATATAAAAGCTAACTTACATTTTAAGAATTGTTAGCGGCATGCAATGCTTTCCCCTTAAGACTGCAATTATTCCTAGGTTCAGGTATACCTTTACCGGAGCACTGCAGTTGCGTATATAGGAGACACATGGCAGTAATATAAGAGACACATGATAACAATATATGGGACACATAGTAATAATGTCCTACTGAAGCCTGATTGGTGCAACGGCCTCGGTACAAAGTCAAAATCAGTTTCAGTAACGTGTCACACGGCTTTAAAAACTAGTAGCATAACTAATACTGCATTCAGATCCAATATTTCCAGTTTTAGCCTATTTTTATGCAGTGAAAAAAGGAACGCCATGCGTGGAGACCACGTCCATCCATCTGTGACCTATCACTGATTAAACAATTTGTGAGAATTTTACGAAATCTGATAAAAAATTTCTTTACAAAATGTTCAGTTCCGTGAACAGGGGTTCAATGACAGACATACTTTACTTAAGGGTGTAACTGAATATATAATCGTATTTACCATATTTCTTGAACTTTTGGGTAAAATTCGGAAACGATCTCCATGTAATGCCGTTGATCAGCTGTGAGTTGCGCGCAAATCGGTGCACTGAAAGCCATACTCTACTTACGGGCGTAAATTAATTCATACCCGTACTTCCCATATTTTTCGTCCGACTTGTGTGAAATTAGGTACAAGAAAAGTGCACACAACGCTGTCCAGCATTTGTCAGTTTCGTGAAAATCAGTGCAGGAAATGCCACACTTTTCTCAACGAGCGTAAATGAAAATAAGATTTACACATGCACCAATAAAACCGCACGACATTCTGTAAGCAAAGAACGCTTTGGCAAAGTCGGTGCATTGTGTCACACTACGTGCAATTGCCCGTTTCTTACTAACGTCCCGTCCACTTCAACTCCCCATGGCACACGTGTTTATCAGCAACACTATTATACGTGAAATGTTTTATCATACTCATGCGCAGTTTGGCAGCGAATGCAGTGCGCTGGAGCAGTCGAATAATTCTTCCGCGAGAATTTGAAAGATGCAAAGGGGAAAGGTTAAACTGAGACAAAAATTAATGTCATTTGTGCCTGTCTGCTGCATTCACGAACAAATACGATGTATGGCATCTCATCCATAACGAATCTGGACGAGTTACGGAAGACTCCCATAACCTTTATTTTATAAATTAATAACTGTGTTCATCTACTCAAAGTTGCTATTTATATTATTCTGACTACACCTCGCATAACATATCAGAAAGTGGTACTTCGACGGCTCGCGAAAATCTGAATGTTAAAGAGACAATTCTTCACCGTGCAGTGATTAGTATTTTCAATGCTGTATATGAATTTGTCAATTGGTTTTTCCTAATGGCGTATTCCTACCTCACATGACATACACAAATTAGAAAAACGCTCCTGCACATTTACAAAACCTGCTCCTAATTGCTCGTTTGTGTTGCTTTTCAATTTACAGTTTTTGAAATCGTATGTTTTACGCAATTTGACACCCAACGCTTCAAAGTTGGAATCTAAACCTACACACTGCATCGATGGCGGGCAACTGCACAGTTTATACTACCGGCTGGGTATTCAACACGTAAAACATGCCCTACTGTTTCTTCAACACAAAACAAGAAAACACGAATGAAGCACCTTGTGCTTCGTACATACCTCGTCAGCACGTCACCTAAAACGGTTTCTTCGTGTGCAGGGATCTGGAGCAGAACATCGTACGTCAAAATGTGATTCCATATAACGCATTCATTCACAATACAACTGTTGATCCGATCCCAACAAACCTCTATCACCTTCCTGGAGCCATGATACCGCACTTGCCTTGCTTCTGTAACATTTTAGGAATGTGTAGAAGTTTTAACACTCCTATTGGCCAAGACGTAAATGGCATTACAATCCTATTGGTCGAAGAGTGTGGGTGGGATACCACATGCAGCACAACCTGCTGGAAACCAATGAAACAACTGCCCATACCGACCAGCCTAGATATCTCAGTCACACAAACAACACTACATCCATGCAAACATCGACTGAGAACTTCACAAATATGTTTACAGTGTAGTTAAATAACACAGGTTGACCATCGTCTCTACCCAGCACCACGGTGCGGAACAAGTTCTATATCACATCCTCACACGTACGTAATCCATTCCCAAACGTCTAGCCAAGGTATTTAGATGGAAAAGGAGGGATCATGACTTGGTCAATGCTGCTCAGCAGAGTAAGTTCATGAAATGTAAGCACCATTAGGAACCTACTTCCAGCTTTGTGCTGTATTACATCACATCAAGCCATGCTATGTGCATCACGTATGGTTCATTATAAATCACTCTGGTCAGAACTAAAAAAATAACAAAATATTACTTCCAGTTTTTCTGAAGAGAAAATAATGCATGTTGTCTATATCACAAATTTATTTTTCACTAACTTTAAACTATCAACTTGATATGTACATCTGTACAAAGCCATTTCAAACAACTGGGACTTCTATAAAGTATAAAGCATGAACAAATAACTGGGATTTATTATCCTGGGCTTCCAGCCCACCTTGTATAATAAAATAAGGTGTATGATATAGTAATTTTCTTGTAATCTGTTACAAACATTCACACTAATTAGAATATGACTGTATTAGAGACCCATATACACTTCCTTCATTCACTAAAAAGAAAACTACTCTTTTAACATCAAAACATTTCTTTAAATATGTCATTATTGCTTCAGTTGGTTTGCTGTTACTAATGATTGCAGGACTTAACTTCAGAATTTTTATTACACACAAATGTCTTTGTAACACAATGACAGTCAACTGCTTAACTGTAAACTTCTGTGAAATTGTACATTTTTAAATTAACAAGTTTATAGCAAGCTGCAGACTTGATACATTACAGGTGCACATCCAGAATTTTTTGCTGGAGGGGCTGACCCTGAGGCTAGATGTAATTTATGCTTGATTTTAAAAATTACGTTATAAAAATCATGTCATAAATATAACACAACACCGTTTGCAACTGCATTTGTACACATACAAATATAACTACAAGTCCCATAACTCAATCACAGTGTCTGCTTGTTATTGTAATTTTATTAATTTAATTTTCAAAATTATAATGTACTAGTAATCAGCTGATTTCAGTGGCTGATTTTGTGTGAAGGGTAAAGCAAGTAAAACTTTTGAGATCATATGTACCAAATCTGTGCTTTTTAAATTTTGGTTTCAGGGGGTTTGGGGGGGGAGCTGCAGCCTGGCAGCCCCCCCTCCCGATCTCCCTGGGTGCTTCCCTGATACATTTACATACTTCCATTATGTATTTGGATTGTTTATAAAGTACACAAGCATTCCTCCATATTTCCAATCACCAAATTCCTATGATGATCACCAATAAGAACATGGACTGATAAATATCTATATGTACAACTTTGAGGATATTTACAGTGGTGTGGTTGAGGATTGTCTTCTTCTAGCATATGATGCTGCATCACTGGTAATTGATTCCCACAGTTTTAATGATAATCATGTCTTCAAAATGTCGGGAGCCAATTACCCCGCAACACAGCATCATGGCCCAGAAGAATCAGTTCCTCATATCTATGTACCCAATAACGACTAATGTTATTTCTCTATTCAAAGCTTTTACACTTGCACTTAACATTTCCTAACATAACTTATTTCTGTTTTTGAAAACTGGGATACACAAAACATTTAAAGGGACCAAGAAATACTAAACTTCGCAAAACGTTGTAGGTAAAAAGTAGGCCACAAAGGCCATGATGTGTCATGTGTGGGTTAGACTTTGAGGAGCTGTGTTAAATACAACACAAGAAACTTTTAAAACACTGTTGATGTATTGCAGCAGTGCTCAAGGGTGAACAAGCAAATCAAAACTATGGAGGAATGGCTGCATTCGTGTGCACCAGGTGACTGGTAAGTGCTCTCTCCCCTTATCACTTATCATTTTACTACATACATCTTTTGAGGTTGTTCCTAGGAAAAGAACAAAATTGAAAGACACAACTCAGTCCTGAAGTCAGTAAGATGTCCCTAAAACGTGATTATAAATCCCAAATCACACAACATGGAAGACTGAAGATGAGTATTTTGTTTTAAATTCAACAAATAAAATGACTAACATCAACATCTTTGGCATCAGAGTCTTTCTTTCATTCAGCTGTCCCGTTTCATTTACTTCCCCAGTCAGATGCTCTATAGTAACATGCTGTCTTGGAACTCTTTGCCATGACGGAGGATTATTTCACCCTGTAGGGTGAATACCTACAAACAGTGGGCCAACAAACAATTCCTGGCACTCTAGAATGTCATTTGTTTACAAAGGTTCTTTCCAGGTCAGTATTAAGCAAATTAATACCTCTATTAATCTCTTAAGGATGAAGATCCTGTTATTTTGTATACCACTACTACTATTACTACAGCTGCTCCTCCTCCTCCTCCTCCTCCTACTACTACTACTACTACTACTACTAGTACAACTACAATGATGAAGAACTGCCTGTCACTGTGGCAGACATATCATATATGACCCACCCCAGATAAAATGTAAGGCTTCTGGAAGCCACACACTTGCAAATATAAACTTCTATCATCACCTCTGAAAGCAGAGTAATATTCAAGATCATCAGAAAGTTTATGTTGTCTAATTACATAACTTAAACATACAGTTTTAAAACGTAATATTCTGCAAAATAGAAGTCTTCTTTCGAAAACAGTGAATAGTTAGTAATTACTCCATGTTATTGCAATAAAATAAAAATACAATGTATGAACCCATTTTCCAAAAATATTTGCAGTAGTAAGTTTAGTAGATTTGAACAGCAAGAACACTAATTTCATAAGACAAGGTATGGTGGCATTACCCTTATATCTGGACTGAAGGAAATACCATCACCATGTTCAAGTTAGATTAGTTTTAAGTTCGCTCTATATTTACGGACTATATTCTTTGAAAAGCAAATAACAGCACGTAACTACAACAGTTCAGATGATCAATCAAACAGCACTATATAAAACTGAAATTTGAAGATATTAAATTAAATACAAGGATCTTGGAAGGCCTTTATAATACACCTTCCGTTTTAACACACACTGCACTTCAGGACAAGCTGGTTTGGCCGTCAGCAAACATAAAAATTCCTCTACGAAAGGGACAACTGGGATAGAGGCACATACGTTCCAGGGTTCAAGCATAAGAGATACTTCACCAGCACCAGCAAACAGAAATGACAGCTCACAGCCCAAATGAAGAACTATTTCACACATGATTTGAGGTTTTTAGTGTTGTTAGTAAAAGATTAAAGTCTTCTGGGATATGACACCATGTCAACTGGTAATTTTCGATTGTTGGTAATGAATTACAGATCAACTCAACATGATATCCCAGATTACTCTAATCTGCAAAAACTATTTTATATGCACCAACCGACACATAAGCACAAGTATTCAAAAATGAACAGAAATTACAGGCTGTTCTCTTACAGATATTTGCAAAGTATTGTTAGAGTATTTAATATACGGAAACCATTAGTTTCACTATAAGTGCCACAAAAACCCAAGAAACACAGAAGTACTTACTGATATCATTGAAGAACCATTATATTGTACCAGTTGGCACTTCTGAAGGCTTTAGTTTCTGAGTGTGTCAGACTTTCTAAAATGTTATGGGGTAAGAGGCAAGTTTCAGTACTGAAGTTCTCTCACATCATGGTCCACGTTGTCGACAAGTCATCATCATCGTCGTCGTTGTCAGTGTTATTGTGTCATCGTCGTCGTCATCATCATCATCATCATCATCAATCATCCTCACAGATACTTTCCATATGAATACTCAGGACTGAACAATATTTTACATCATGTTGGATTTACATCAGAACTCATTTTATGAGTAAAATTGCTCAATACCAAAACATTCATAATTCAGTATAATTACATCTGCACACCATGTATAAGAGGAAACTTCTACATCAGGTGCTGAAATACCAAAACTCTCCCTTAAACTAAAGGCAAGACACACCCCTGCAAAACAAACTAGCAATAGATGGAAGACAAGGAGCAAAAATCATAACAATTAAGTCTTTCACAACTTTCAGAACTCTTGTAATGTAAATTATTTTAACAAGGGAAATAAAAAGTGTCATTTTTAACATACAGACATGAGCAAAACATCAACATTTCAATTGACATGTATTAAAACAAAAACTGTGCCAAGAGCAGATACAACAATTTTAATGCAATGGATTCACTGCCAATTCTCCATTCCCTCAGAATGCAGTATTTGGAGGTTTTTAATAGGATGCCATCCTTGGGCTTTGTTATAATCAAACATGCCTGCCCAAACTGCTAAAATGGTCCTTAGTTGTATTTGGTTTAATCACAATGGCTTCATAATATTATCACAAAACTGCTGAACATAAAAAGTAAAAGGACAGAACATAGCAGCCATAAAATAAAATAAACAATGGGAAAGAGAATGAAGAATAAAATGAAATTCTTACAAACAGGTAACTGTATGACTCAAAACACTTCAGAAATGCAAAACTGGGTACACAATTAGAATGCAGTAGCACAACCAAAATTTTGAAAAATGAATGCAACACACACAGTCAAAAACATTAATATGAAAGAAGCAGTTCATCACATAATATTCTTGCATATACAATGTTGTGATACTTGTGCATATTCATTTTTAAATAATTCACCAATAAGAACACAGGTGGTCTACAAACTCAAAGTCAGCTCTGTTGAAGTCATCCCACATGTTTTAATAAAACTGTCATCTGTGGAGGAAAATGTGCCAAACTCCAAGGATAACACAAAGCACACAAAGCAAGGTTGTCAGATCACAATTTAAAAGCCACAACCTTCGAAACAGTAGAGTGATCACACAACAATATTCTGACTCTGTTAAATGCCAAGACTTTGCATAATGAAATATAACTCAGTGGACATAAATGGCATATCACAAAACAAAGTGCAAGTCAAGTCTGTTTTCCCTACTATACACATTTCACTTTGGCTACATTTGTGCCTTGTGTGCAAGTAGTTTTATTCTGAATATCAGGAACTTCCAACAGATATACAGTCAACAAACTCTCTTCAGTTATGAACAAAACATACAAAATACTCATAAAGTCTGTAATATAAAAGCTATTGGTTATTGTATGTGCAGATGACTTCTGTGGCAAGTAAAGATTTTTATGCAAGAAACACACAAGATTTACAACATAACAGGAAACAAACTACTGAAAAAAATGACAAAGAAAAAAAGGGATTGGGTTTAAAATAGCAGCAATGTGTTGCCAATCCAAAAAGAAGAGTTGTGCAAGCAGAAAGCACAGAATAGTCTGCCCAAAACAACATGTTTCAGACAATGACAGTTTCTACTTCTGACAGTAGGGAAGGGGGGAGGATATACTGTATTGACCTCACATTTATAATGATCTCTCACTCCATTCCCAGATTACAATTTAATAAATGAGAAATTTTATAATTTGTCCAAATAAAATTTAGATACAATCTGCCACTACAAATCAAAACTGTTATCTTGTCTCATCATGGCCTACTCTAGATTCAACACATGTTTTTTGGCAGCACCCACACCTCACAATTATTTTCGATCTTCCCTCCCTTCCTACATACTGACCCCACACTACTTTTCCCTAAAGGTACACAATTACACAAGTCAATAAGGTTATAATAACACAAAAACAACTTTTCAAATAAATTTTAAATTCCAAATCTGGACAAAAAAATATGCATCATACCACACTCTTAAAGAGAACAGTGACGACTGTTTTTGTATGTTTGAAAAATAACATTGCTTAGTGAATGCTGGCAGAACTGAAGAGTGGTGGCTGTGTGTCATGTGCGAAAACAAAGTTCTGTTAGAGTGAAAGTTTATTCTCATTTAAATAACATCACTATTTTAACCTGTGTAGTAAGTGGTATGTACATTCACATCCTGCATACAAATAGAAACACTTTAATGTAACAAAAAGACTGTGCGTATAACAATTTCTTGACTCATTTTTGTGGTCAGCATACCAGAACCTGACCTAGTCAAATCCAACTTATTCCACGTGTTCGCAGAAAAAAAAAGTGAAAATTTGTTGTATTTCAGACACTTTGGCACACCATTAATTTAAACCCCACATCATAAACACCTTCAAAGAATGAAGGAATCTGTTCAACAACTGAGTGGTCTATTTTCCCACAAATACTTAAACTGCATCTTCGTTTGCTAATAAAAGATGATCCCCTACTAATACATAAAAATACAAGTACAATAACCTGGTGTTATAGTGGGGTGAATAGTGTTTACATAGGCTTCTAATTCCTGGATACAATTAACATATCTTAATGAATATGATTACTGAAATAAAACTGTCTCCTATGGTTAATGCAAAGTTCCATGTATAAAAATCAATGTAGAACTTCAAAATGTTTTACCTGACTGAGTAACAATATCATTTCAGAATATTATCTGAAATATGTCTAAAAGTAGCACTGGGTTTAAGAAATAAGTAACACTGTTCTATCAAAACCTGTACTAACTCTGAACATTCATCCACTGCAACTTACGTTTTGAAGCTAGAACACTGGGCAAGGCTGCCAATCTGATTTCTGGATATCTGTACATAAGCCATGGCAGTCCACTCCCTGAGGTGACTGGTTACAGGTTGGAAAACTGGTTTTCATACCTTGTAGGGGCAGAGATTTTTCTTCCACCACTATATCCAGATCAGCTCTGGGGCCCATCCAGCTTCCTATCTAATGGGCATTAGAGGGCTTTCCCTCAAAAGCAAGCAGCCAGAGCATGAAGCTGACCACTTACCTCTACTCCCCTCATACACCTCCATGGTGCAGTACAGTGACAATTTTTGTCTTTCTTATATCTAATACAGGTAACTAAACAGTACAGTTACATATTCCAAATACATCCTTCAGTTTAAGACCAACAGACTGTAATACAACGGAAGTCCTTATATTGCATGTAACGTTCAATAACAAACATATCAGCAGCAACCTGGCATGTGTCAACAACCAACTCGCACATAGAATTCAATAACAATTGACATTCAAGTCCCTGTTTACCCTGACATGTTTCAATGCATCACAGCGTCATCCTCAGTGGGTGCTTGTTTCAAGAACACAAACACACCTTTAAAAAACTTTAAAAGTCTTAAAACACACAACACAGTTCTCTGGCTGTTCATAAAACACTATTTTCACATCAGATGCACTAACACTCACTGATTTTTCCGAACACTGTAACATGTTGAAACATGTCAACGTAAACAGTGACTAGAATGTCAGTTGTTACTGAATTCTGTGTACGAGTTGGTTGTTGACACATGTCAAGTCAAATAGGTACGTACACGGTATGTACAGTATAAAAAATATCAGCAACAAACCACAGCATACAGGATATTTTATAAGATTATGTAACACACAACAATAAGTCTGGGTTATTTCACATGATAAAATAAATATATTCATTAAAATATGTTACAATTTGGCTCTTAACAAGGGATCTTTTCTAAATTGTGCTTTTACAAAGGAAAACCTGACACTTGTAACAAACCAATTTGACTAGGCTTTAACTGTCAGAGTCTCTCAGTAACAATTTCAATTCTTGGCCACAAGGCGAATGCTCATGTACACTCATTAAAATCCAAAGACATTACACATGCATACAGGTGTACAAGAAGTAACTGTACCCTCACATAGGTGGCTTCTGCAATCTTTGCTGGAACACTGTCATCTCTTGCTGCAAGATCTGTCTGGCATGCAGACCTTAATGGACCAGACACTTGCAACTAAGCATATCTTGACTCAATATAGACTTGTATCTGCCATTTTGCGAGAACACAAGCTAATGGATCATTCGCAACTGAAACAGATTTGTTTGCCTGCCTATGACACACTGTTCATTTTCGACAGTCATTTATTCCACTGCATCATCAACAACACATGGGTGATATCACCATGCAGCTTTTAAAATGTTTGTAAGTAATGTTCATTATATTAATATGTATAGCCAATCATATAAACGGGTATGGTGACTTCTTGCACTCCACAAACAAGCAAACAGTTGATCTACACCAAAATGAAAATCAGTGCCACAAAGATACAAAGTCTGAGGCTTCTTTTTCACTTGATAAGCTTAAAAATCATATCCAGGAGCCCACCCAGCCTCTTATAGAATGGCTACCAAAAACTTTACCCTGGGGATAAAGCAGCTGGGGCATAAAGCTAACCATTCACCTCCACTTAGCATTAAAGCTAAGACTGTATACAGCCACACCTCGACTTTGCCATACGCTCTCCTGGAATGGTGCTCAATCAAAGAAAAAGACAACCATTACCTTGACCTCTTTCTCCTCATATTCTACAAGCTGCAAAAATCAAGGAGAATCTCAGTTCCCATTGAAAATAAAAGATATTTTTAACCCAAACCTTTTCAAATTAGTTTACGTAAATTATTATCGAGGAGGACAGCAGATATATTCTTTGGTTGTATGTAAAAATACTTTAACAGCTTAGTAGTAAAGTCACATAAAAATCTAGATACAGTTTTCAACAAAGTGAATATTAGGGTTTTACTTCTGTTAAACTAACAAGTTCTCAACAATTTGGCACAGAGTTCAGCATTCACCCTTTCTCAAGTAAACATGTTCTTATATTTTACATCTATACAACTGTACCCATGACATTTTTTACATTCAATGTAAAACTACATTCGAGTATTGAAGTTACATATTAACATAACATATTCTGCTATTGCTGTTTACTTTTAGAATTATGCTCCCCACTTCATGCATCACACAACTGTTGTGCCATTGCACACTCTATTCATGATCATGGAAGCATTAGACAGTTTTCTTTTCCTGGCCTCAGATAAATCTGTACAGCCAGCACTTGGCATCTCATGGATCTCCACGTGCAGCTTAGACATAGCACATAGTATGCAGAGCGCCATTTATCTGGTGGTCACTGTCCAAGGTCTGACAGTAAATTTGATTCTTTTATACATCATTCTACATTTTGTGATCATATTTAAAGAAGCTTGGTTTCAGATATTAATTTGCAAAATACCTGCTTCAAGAATTCAATTTATTTAAAAGCTCTGAGGTGTAACCAAAAAAAGCTTTGTGTTAGTTGGATATTTTTGGATTCAGTAATCTTGGCATGATAAATGTGAACTGGAGACAATGTACCCTACTCTCTTACATCTGTTAAATTGCTACTGAACAGAACAGACTTCCATGCTTGGGATCTAAAGACATAGGGTTCATTCTACCACCTCTCTGAAGGCAAAGTGTATTACCCCATTTCATATTTTCAATCACATACAACTACTTTAGAATAAAATTCGTGACACCCTATATGCAGTTCATTCCTCACAGTTTGTCTACCAGGAGTGCAGCAGATTCAGTGGATGTGAATAACTGACAACTTAATTCTCTTTTCGTTCTCACTTTATATACGATTCATTCTTTCAACAGGTAGTAAACATGCAAATACCACACTAATTAACTGTAACAGAGAAGGCAGTGATGAGAAAGTACTATCTCCAGAACTGGGTAGCCGATATGAAATATGAACATGCATAATAGAATGCTACCCTTGGTTTCTAATGGTTTATCCAACAGTCTGCAGCTCAGACTATGGTACAACCAATAATGACTGATGACTTGGGGAAAAAGTGGAAGACACTGCTGCAGTTTATGTCCAAGTACAGTCGTTGAATCTGTCTGGAGGAAACAAGGAAAACCACAAAAAACCTCCATCAGGGTAACCAGTGTCCTGGCTGAGATATGAACTCAGCACCTCCTGAATAAGGTCAGAAGCCCTACTACCTAAGCCAGCTACTTGGTTGCCTGCCCTTTGGGTCACAAAATTCCTCTTTGACAATGACATGAAGTCACAGGAGGTAGAAATTAGTATCCAACTTGGTGCATCATAAAGAATACTTCACATTTTCAAAAAGTCAATTTTTGGCAATTTTTTCACCAGCACATACGTGAGCATGGAACTTGTGAATGGACAGAGACCAAATTCACGGAGCTCTGACATAAGAATTTCAACAGTCATAGGATGCAGAACCATATGGGCAATGACACAAATTAGAAGAATATTTAAATAAAGAAACTGTATAACTCGTATCATGTACTTCAAAGAACAAGGCAAAGATCTCATGATACTTGTACCATATCACAACAAAATTCTTCTATTAGGCGAAGCTACAACCATAAGAAGAAACTATATATGGCACAATGAATTACATCAATTTCAAATTATGCTCTCCAATACAAGAAAATTGTACATTCACTTATCTCAAACAGATTGCTAAATTTTACCTTCCAACAACGAGTGAACACAAGAAATGAATATGAACAGTTACTAACTACTGTGTCATATGATACAGGAGCAGAAAAGCACACCTCATGTTAAGTATGTGAAATCAAAACCAACCTGCTGTAAAAACTGTAAACAAAAAAACAAAACACACATGCACGTACACATACGTGGATACACGCGCACGTGCGCACACACACACACAAAAGCAATACTATTTCTTTACAGAACAGGGAATATTCAATCACTATGGCAAATCAGTACCACCCACTTTCTTTATAAACTTCTTGCTAGATGGCAGCAACATGCAAACTTATTTTGGTACAGAAAGCAGGGAAGTTTGACAGTGTAAGTACAAAACCTATTAAAAATAAACTAAACTACTGCTTTGCAGTTTACAGACCACTCCAAAGGTAGAAGCTATTTCTTGAATTATAAACTGCACTGCCACAACAATTACCATAAAACAAAAAGACAAATTGTAACTGGCAAACCTGGGACCTGTCCTCAGTTAATCTCACTAGCCTTTTCAAGAGCTCACACATGCTGAATACACCATGCAGCAGTGATACCCTAAACAGGCTACTTGCAAAAATCTTGACCGAATAACACCTCATTACCATGCATGCCAGTGGCAAAAATGGTTTCATTCTAAATGTCTACTAATGCAGCAGTAATCTATGTAACTGGTGATTACCATCACCAGATGACCCAGCATAAGCATGAGCAGTGGATGGAAGAACATCTGACTGCAAAATCTTTCACCCACACACTGTTGAAATGACTGATAACATTCTATGCTCCAACATTAATTGCCAAATTCAAATACCAGAAAAACACAAATGCAAGAATGGTCACAGCCAGATTCAGTTCACTTCCAAGACAATATTCTCAAACTAGAACCATATGCCCTTCTACATTTCAAGCCCAACCACGTGCAATATTGCGCCAATTTAATTCTGGAAGCCAGTAGGCATATTACATACACTACCATGCAAACCAGACTTCAAACCTACTTGTATCATATGGGCTATAGTGAAGGAATGTGCTGGATCACATAGCATTTCCTGTAAGACACAAGATGCCAGACAGCTATAAAAAGAAAAGTTTTACAGTACAACAAAAGATGAGCAGCAATCAGTGCATGTGACCAACGTAAAACTGGCAAAGAAGTATAGTGAGAGGGAAGGAGTTTTTGACAACATAACTGAACAAATAACCAGCAATTTTTGAATGTGTGGATACTGAAAAAACCAACATCAGTGAACACAGCTGTAGCAGTGGAGGTGAAGAAATAGACAATCCCATGGAAGGTGCTGTGCCACTTCAAAATAAAATAAAACATCATGTAAAGTACTCTGTGTTTATAACCTGACTTTTCACTGCCATGTCTTGCTTACAAACTCTTGTCTTTTGAGTGACATTATGCAGACTCAGAATTTAGCACAGTATGGAGCCTTATTCGCTGATGTCGCAAAGTCTTTGAGTGTAGGAATCGGGAATACTGTACAGCAAAATCTTGCACATTAAAAAAATTTTCAACTCTAACTTGTACAATCTTCTGCACATCTATGGCATTTAACGCATTTCATACTGCCTACTTTGAGATTTTATATTTTCATGGTAGTTACTACGAAGACAGCTGCCTTCTGAGATGTGCTGCCTCCATCATCTACCTGATGAAGGAGGCAGCACATTCCTGATGAATCAGCACACTTCTATCAGACTGCATGATGTCACATCTCAGAAGACAGTGGATACATTACAAGTTCTTGTGAATGTGAAAATGAACTTCCAGGTTCTGTGAACAGAAAAAAATTAATTCACTCTCATTTACTTGGTTATAAAACAGTATGTCACTAGTACTGCTCATGCCACTCATTGTGCTCACTCTTACATACAATTTCCAGGTGGTCATGTTTCCAAACACACACACACACACACACACACACACACTATAGTTGTTGATTGTATTAGGAAGAACTTGCTCATCACTGAAGAGGTAATGAAAAAATATACATGTTTGAAATATATACTGTACATATACTTTCATATATATATTACTATTTTCATATGCTTCATTATATCTACAAATATGTATAATTCATACAAGAGTATTAGAAAAAGCGTCTCACTCCTGCAACCAACAGTCATTAGATGAAACATTTAACGTCATCTGGCAAGAACAGGGGCTCATTCCATAGAACTCACTCGCACAGGTAAGAGACAAGTTCCAGGACAGACTGCTCTATACAATGACTGAGCCACCTCCGATCACCACTTAGGCTGGTATCACAGCCCTCTGCTGTGACCACATTCAACATCCCATTTATTCTGACTGCAAAGAAGCCACCTGACAGAAATAATATTGTACTCTTCTTCCAAGCTCAATTCTAAATGGCCCACAAGCCATCATTTGCACATCTTTTAGTAGAAGAATCAGGCCAATGAAGTAAATGGCTAAGGTGAATATTTACACATATAACAGCACACGCACAATAAAGCAGTTCAAAGACCTCAATAAAGCAACCCAACCACAATGGGCTTACACAGCAGAGAGTTCAATGCCAGCACTCTTGGTGACATGTATTGCCATCAAGACAGAAGCCAATTACTATTCTCACAAACACATAAATTATCTTTTGTATCTTTTGCATTCCAACCTCCCCAACTGCAATTTGCTAAAGTAAACTTTACATTTACATTTCCATCATAACCCCACTTTCAAAACAAAACTGAAACACAAACCTTAAATTAAAATAGTTTGGAAAATTCCATGTACATATCAGGGCCCACATATATACATGGAAAGTGTAAAATATGAGCAAGAAAATATGAATGGATGTTAACTTCTTATGCATTAATTCAGATATTCAACTACATATAGAACTGGTCTTTTGCACAAGGTAACTAATTACTTGCATCTTTCCCAAGTAACATGTGAAGATACAGGATCTGACAACTGTTAGCATTTCAGACAGTGCCAAACTTTGTGTGCACTCACTTAAATGAAGCTTTAAAACGTTAGTTATTTCAGTTACATACCTTCTGGCTCAACAGCTTTTCACGAAATATAACACCAGCAGGCTCTTTGTAACAGCTGCTTGAATGATTAATGTCTACTCAGCTGCCAATACACCAGAATCCAATCAAAATAAAATTAGAGAAATCACACTTAAAAACTAATGCAGGCTATCTTCCACAAGGGTCTTCCTTTAAACCTCACAAAATGATCATTCTATCAAGAAAGTTTAATCTTCATGAACAGTGGATTGCCACTTACGAAAACTTAAGCTTGACTCAGAAAACATGTTGGTTAAGCCTCTTTACAACTTACTGTTAATTTAATATTGGGATTTGTTAGTAAAATTCAAGACAAACATTACAATTTGAAACATAATGTCTAATCAGGACTGTGAATTCACTCAAAAACCAAAATTTTATTTGTAAGCATTGCATGAACTGGACTCTGCTCTGTATCAGCTTTTCAGAACCCAAGCATTAGTAGAGTCTGTTAATCTTGTTTACTCTAAATTGAACAAAATTTCAGTTGAAATATGCACACCTTTGTGAGATTAATATGTTACGGGACTTTGACACAAAAGCAATAATATCACAAAGGAGCTCAGTGAGAATACTTTTTGGATTCCCATAAAATATTTAATTTGCAGTATGTGGCAACAGCATACACTTTTATGTTTTTAAGTTAAACGTTCAAAACAGGGGATATTTCAAAGCCACATTTAGGACACAAAAATTATAGTTTGGAAATGTGTTTAACATTTTAAATTCTACTCTAATATGACGTACTATGAGACAGGATCTGCTTGCCCATGCTACTGTAGTACTTTTTACACCCTGACACTGTCCTGCACTACTGAATATAACTTTAGTACTCTCCTGGGTGCTTCTCCCTTCTAGGGGATGTATTACAAACTTCCTTCAGCATTTTCTTACCCATGCTACCACACTGCTTTGATATTCTGAGCAGCTACTTTCCAGCTGAAGGCTAAGAAATAACTACACCTTAATAGCATCCAAAAGAAACATCAAGTCTCCACTCATCATAAAATTGGTATCTGGCTTCAGCCTTGATAGTTTAAATATAAATTGTGGAAATGAAAGTCCAGCAGTGAAATGTACAATCTCCTTAATGAACAAGAGTCTAAAAGACAACAAGAAATAATACACATAAATACAATCACGAAATTGTATGTGTGCAATCTTGGTGTTACGGCAGTTTAACCCAATATTATTAGACAATTTCTCACACTCATTACAGTGTAGCTTGAAGGCAACATTCTATAAAAATGGCAACTGTGTGTTGAATAGGCAAGGAACAATAACAAACTTCTTTTGGATTTCAGTACATTCTATTCTCTTGCTGCAGGACTATTTGCAGTGGTAAGCAATACATGGGTAAATAGACAGTACCAGTGGCCTAAATATTATTCCAAAAATCTGGTAGCAATGTGCAAGAGAAGACACTGTGTTTCACTGCCTAAGTGAATTGATGTGTGTTGGGACAACAATCATTAGTTTACTTCAGGAAGCAAATTAAACCAATAAACATCCCCTGTGGAATATACAAAGTAAAGAATATCAGTCACTGGCAGTACACGATAGTTATCACTATCAAAATGTAAATTATGGTGCATTTCTGTCCAAATGGGGTGAAGCCACCCATCACAGTACTGAAGCAAAAGAAACCAGCTCCTTGCCAAAAAATCTTGCATTTGCATGTGCTATTTTCCAATGTTGTTCCTTATTGATCAGTACTTAGGTCTGCATAAACTGGCTTGCAAGGGTTGAAGCACTAGCATGTTCACATTCAACTGGGAAGCCTCTTTCGGTATGTGAAGAACAGTCAGGGTAAGTTTCATTTGACTCTAGCAACCCATTCTCCTGTAGTAAAGACAACGGAATACCATTTAATTGTGAAAACTAAACTTTGTTTAAAAAGGAAATCATTGACATTGATTTTACAATACTATTCTCAACTATCTACATACTGTAAATTCAAGAAACTCAAAATCTTTCTGCTATCAGAACTGGTGCAAAGGATAGCAGGAATATTCCTTTCAACAGTTTCGAGTATGCTATCCTAAGCGTTAACAAAATCTTACATTTTAATTTCTTTCTTCTGTTTCATGTACTGCTCAAGAGTTGCTGTACTACATTTCCTACAGAAATAAGTCAATTCCATATTTCATTTGGAATTACATCAACAATTTTTGGGACCAAAGGTTGTTTAAGCAGGCAGAATAGGTTGGAAAACACTCCTACTGAGTAACAATTGCTTATGAGCAATGACATAGTCACTCTTCCGGGATGTTACGCAGCGTAGATTGGTAGTTAGTTACCTAACTACCAACCTAACTACCAACCCACAGTTAGATACCCAACTACCAATGTACATTGCATAACATCCAACAAGAGCAAAGACCTCATTTACACCATGGCGGAAGTCTGAAATCATGCACGCTTATGAACAAATCTATATATACTCTGGGTGGGAGAGAGGAAGGGGGTATAATCATTGTTAGACTGTTCTTTGTATTTGGTTTGCCATAGCATGTACAAGGGTGCTCCCATTGAAGTTCCTACTAATGCATTTCTTCAGCACACTGTGCAGATTGCCTTGCTACCCCATTGCACAGTCAGCCTTACTGTAACAAAATACAGCTGATGAAGACTGGCATAGAAATGGTCCTGTCTTCATATGAAACAGAGGTGCATGTGGTAATCTAAAACTGTTATGCTAGACAGAGTTATGAAACTGATGCAGAATTTATGTACATTACAAATAACTGTGATAACTTGACCACTCAAAACATCGGGGAAAAAACAACCATTGCCTTGTCCTGTTACAAGTAATAGAGGTACATATAAAAAGTGAAAATAAATCCAACTTTCAATTTTCTGAAAGAATGGACGTTGTTAAGTTACAGAAATCATGTAGCAATATAAAATGGGAAACTGTACAAGGAAGGCAAGTGGTTTACATACCTGATGATGACTTGGTGAAAGTGCACTGCCTTTGCAGACAAAAACTGCATACTTTCAGAGTCTACATGACTTGTAAAATTTTACACGGGGCACCTATGCTACACAAGTAGAAAACCATCAGACAATACAACCTCTCTGTACTCCCATACTTCACCACGTAACTGCTAAGTATTTCTCAGCATACTAACTCATAAGGACTGGAAGAACACACAAACACTTCCAAATGTCCGTCAAAGAGCCAGCACAGTACATACAATTTGTCACCGGCCACAAAAACTGGATAGAAAAATAAAGACTGCACATACTACAGGCCAGAATATGCTGGGTGAAACAGCCTGCATTAGTCCAGGCACAAGGTCTGCATTTTAGACTCACTATGTATGCAGGTTCAACTGTCAAACACCAACATTACAATCTTATTGCTTTAGTTACACTAAAGATACATTACAAAGCTGCAAATATTCAAAATATGAACACAATGCATGTGTCAATTTGTGTACTTACAGTTAAGTAATGGATATTTGTATAACATGTTTCAGAGTGAAAACTCCAGTTGTCTCAACTGTCACATACCCCTTTCCATTTTACAACCATGTCACAGAGGCAATATATTTTAGGAAGAAGACCTTTTTTAGACCTGATGAACATGTTACAATTTTTCTGTTTACAATAACAGAAAT
Organism: Coptotermes formosanus; assembly: GCA_013340265.1. Lineage (NCBI taxonomy): Eukaryota > Metazoa > Arthropoda > Insecta > Blattodea > Rhinotermitidae > Coptotermes > Coptotermes formosanus. Next base: position 222,544 of record BLKM01007573.1, on the reverse strand, counting down.
GATGACAGTCACAGTCTATTTCAAAGACCCACATAATGCTGATAAAGAAATAAGAAAACCTACACCTACCAAGGTACAGCCCTCACCTGTAGATAAGGATGAACTACAACTGTATCTCACAGGCATGTGAGATATTTCTGAACTTATCCTTGAATATAACCCAAAATATCTCCCTGACAACAATATTTTTCAAAGTTCTTATCACATTCCATGCTGTGTGGCTTGGGGAGATACTGACCATATCTTTAGTCTGGAAGAAAAGTGTCACAACCCAAAAAATGCAATTCATGAGTTCTGTAACAGAGGGGGCTACCAAAGCTGCCAACAGTAAGTTGTTTTAAGAGAAAGAGTATCATAACTCTATCACTAACTCGCTGTGAGGAGTCACTAGTGTCACTGTTCTTCCAAGTGGAGTAATGACCATGTGATTTTCAAACGTCACTTTCAGAATAACAACCACAGCGATGACCAACATTCCCAACACTTTCCTTTCAGTTAATGGCAAAATGACAGAAATAGGTAAGTCTCCACAGCATTTAACAGAAGGACAACCACCAGCATGATGCATATTCATGAACATAAGTCTCCACAATATGCAACACGACAAATATGCAACTTTTTATGCTTTCATGGTGGTGCAGTTAGGGCCTTCATTCTTCTGGGATGTGGTGCCATGTCAGTGGGTAACTGATGCCTGCAGTTCTGAGATAAGATGGAAGTCTCAAAACATGACATCAATCACCCAGTGGTATAGCACCACATCCCAGGAGAACAAAGACCTCAGGAGGGCAAATAATCACACCATGATGTCAATTCAGAACTCCAAGAGGGAAAAAATACTGAAGGAATATCCACACCATCCCCAGTGATTCTCTGTCCCATGTGCATAGAACAAAAGGCAACTCCAATAATGACCTGGGCCAGGGAAAAATGTGCTGAACTGTTAGGGAACTGTAGAAAAGGATGCTGTTGCTTTTTATTTTCACTATCAATAACTGCACATTCAAGCATACTGTATGTGTGATATATATCAGGATGTATATAATTTCTTCAGCACTGATCCATAAACTATATTACTTTCACACTGTTAATATAAGCTTGTTCTCACTTCCTTAATGAATTTCAGTTCCCTCAATTTCACAATTCACGGTTTAAAAAACAAAAACAAAATAGGGTCTTCCCACAGAGACAGCCTACCTTAAAAAACTGGTAAATGTGACACACCAACAAATTTCCTGACATACAGAACTGTTTCAAAGAGATACTTTGATAAAATAAATAAGAAACAAATTACTGATAAAATGGTAATATAATATTTTATCAAACATTCCATGCTCTCTTTTTTTCTAAAAAATATGAACAAATACACGGGTACACAGCCAATTAGGAATGACAGTGGCAATGGCACATACAGTTTATTCATTATGAGGTTCACAATGGTGTGGCTTATTTGTACAAAAGTTGGCAATGGTGCAGAGACTATACATCATGAACATGGTAACACCCCTCATTCCAAACATCATGTTAAATTTCACAACTAACTCATCCTTCCCTTCAGATAGCCCTATGTACTCATACTACTGAGTGTTGGAGCAAACATTTATGTATCATAATGTTCACTGATTCTGTTTCCTGGTTCTTGGGTTTTTGCACGATGTGCAAAGCAAGTTTACCAATGACATTTCGGAACCCCCGTGGGTCCCATCTTCACTGGTCAGCTGAACAAGAATTACCCATTTTGCTAAACATAAGTGTTAAACATGTGCTTTTACCATTTTTCACTAAGCATAAAAAAACTGAAAAAAACTCATGACCTAGAAAAATTGAAATCATGCAACTAGTGGAAAGTAAAACTTTGGTTTCTGAAATGGCAGAAAAGCTCTAAGAATATGTAAGTGTGAAGCAGCAGTTTCAGTGTGCAGTACCAGCAAAGATGGATGGTGGTTTCCTTTTAGGCAACAAGCAGTTTGTATATCAAACAAAAAGAAAATATATCCCAGCAGCAGGACACCAGATTCTGGAGAACATAACACATTTCAAGGCACTCTCTATTGCATATAATTGTATTAGACATGTATACTTTAGCACTTCAATAAATTTACATAAGCTTTTTTTGAATGTCTTAAGTTTTAAGATTGGGATATCCAGTTTTTCAAGAAAAAATAGTAATTATGAAAGTACATATCGGTGAGATGAAATCCACATTTGTGTTTGCCTCTTAAGTTTTGGCACATGGACTTTTAAAGGTTTGCCATCCCTGCTCGATATACATGTACCTTGAACAAAGCATGTCTCATAGACACACAGATATTAAACTAGCGTTATTTTTTAATCTGGTTCATGAGCTAAGAATTCATTACGAATTCTCAGGCAGAAACTTATTATACCTCCAAGACAACGGTTAATACCTAACTACAAACATTAGATTGCAGCACTGAATTTATTTACCATGTGGTGAGGTCAGGACTGCTTGGCAGATTTGAATAATTCAAGGACAAGTTCAGACTACACCACATACAAATCATGTTCTCATGAGAATAAATTATGCACTGAAGAGTGCACTAATCTAAAGGCTTGGGGAGAAGAAAATTCACACTGAAGTCTGCTAGGGATTATTACATGACTGTTGTTCTGCCCTACCTCTTAATCTTCTCTGCATTTCCACCTTGGTTCAATTCATTTTCATTGGTGTTACCATAAAGTGGTGTTTGAGGTGATGTTTTTAGCAGCTTCACATTGCTTCCTGGTGTCATGGCAATGTTATTATTGTTGCTGCTGCTGTTATTGTTTATCAATGTTTGTGATTTCCGACGCTGCTGATGAATAACTTCTTCTGGCTTCTTTTTTATGTTCGGGCGGATTGAACGCAAGAGGCGGGGCCGATAGGGTGCTTTCCTTCTCCCTCTTGTAGTCACTCGTTTCCCAGGAGCTGCACACCAACAGAACATACGAATTAAATTCTAAGACTGTTATTACACCAAGCATTAGTGACTCCTTTATCTGCCAATTACTCTCTTCCTTTTCTTATATTTTTCCTGATGGAAAACTATATTCCACTCATATCTCAACTTCATACTGCAAAATTTGGCTAAAAGCAAGAACAACTTTCACTGACATGTGCTGTCTCACTCTCTTAATACTACACAAACTTTCCACCATATGATTTGGCATTTCAAATAAGTATTATATATACAACCCTTTAACTTTATTCTATTTGCTTGTTTCCTTCTACTTAAAATTTATTTCTGTTTCCATTTTCTAACAGCCACTCATAAAATCAAGGTAATAAATAAAAATATATCAATACCAGGAAACAGGGCACAAAAGGTAAAGGAAGAAACAAACTTCAAACTTTATAAATAAATGAAATTTCCAACAACTTTCCATGCAAAATCAGCAGTAGTTTAAAAAAAACAAATATGATGGTTAAATTCAATCAGAAGCTGGAATTAAGTATGACAATGTCTGCTGCAGTGATACAGACAAATAACTGTGCAGCTAGCAGCAAGCCATATGGATTAAAAACCTGTAAATATTTGTATCTGTGTTTATCTTCCTTTTGTTTAAATTGCAATATTTGAATATTTTTTCAGCTACTGCACTGCAACAAAAGTATTTTGCAGTCTGAAGAACACAGAATTTACTTGTATAAACCCACTACATTTATTTATACTTTACACTTTTAATATGTAACATTAAATTTAAACTTCATAAATTACAAAAACATTTAAAAATGAATTAATTATGCAACACATTCTGTCTCAGCCCTAGAGAAGTCATAACGGTAACAACATGACACACATCACTAAAAGGCACCCAAATTATGAACAACCTGCACACACAAAAGAAGTCTAGCAATAAAACTCTTTTATTATTTTTTAAGCCCCAGAACCAACAAAACTACAACATTTACTTACATCTACTCATAAAAACATATGAATAAAATTAATTAAACAGGAAATTATTTTCTATAACTGCACCATTATGATTTAATTTCTTTTACTTTAAATAGGCGATGTGTATGGAATGTGCTACAGTGTGCCATTTCTGAACTAAATATGTTAAGCACCCATCTGTTTGCATGAACAGAAACCCAAACCACTGCTGCCTTCTGAGGAAAACTGCTCCAAGTTACAGACCCTTGGAATTCAAGTCAGTAAAAACAAAGGAACAAGTGTATTGATAAAATACATCGTTTCCTAGGTGTTGTATGCTCCAAGTCGGTCAATGTAACAATGATGCCACCACTTAACATTTGACCCAGGCCCCAGTTTATTGCCTATTTACAATGTGAAATGAGAACAACAGTCTTCACAACTTATATAACGTATGATTAACTTACTGTAAATTAGGCCACATGTTTCAGTCCTATAGGACCATCATCAGGCCTACATACAAGAATGGATGAATGGATAAATAAAGCCTTAGAGATCTCAAAGGTGTCTGTTGTACTCTGGTCTTGTGTTTTGGTTACCAGTATGGTGTAAGACACTATATATACTATATATTGGTGGTGATTTTTTTTAGACTTATAAGCTAAAGTACAATAGTTGAACTTATTATCAGGAAATAGTTATCATAGTGTATTTAGGTTTATATGTGTAGGATACTGTTGACTCTTGTTTATAGGTTGTATTATTCAATTTGTCCTTTTAGTTTGAGTTAAAGTAATGGTTCACAATATGTTGTAATAATATCGTATAACTAACTATTGAAGAATATGGTAACTTCATAGGCTAAAAGGGAACATCTAATGGAACAGTATTGGTATTTAGTACAAAGTATACCTTTGTTTTGTTATTGGCTTAAATATTATTGGCTTAAATTTGTCTCTCACTGTTTTTCCTACTTCTGTTCCTACTAGTCTACATCTTCCACAGTGATATCCCATTTTGCCCTGAGAATGCAGACATTTCAGAGGGCTCTAAACCATGAACAATACAGACCACTTCTACACAATACCATCACTTAAAAACAGGATCATAGCATCATAAAAACCTGAAGTCATCTACAAAAATAAAGATATGGCCCCTATGTGCTGTTGTGTTCTGAATGTTTTAAAAATTGCTACATCATGTGGAATGTTGGTCCTTTAGTCAGGAAGCAACCTAACAAGAAGTGAACACCACCAAAAATAGACAACATAAATTCCAGTAGTTTCCTGAAAGCCAGAAACTGACATTTTACACAAATTTCTTTATATTTACCTGGTGGATAAAGGGCTGTAGACTGTACACGTTTACGAGTAGAGATCCCAGCTAGATTGAGCAGAGCATCTGCTCCTTCTGCAATCTTCCGCTGCTCTTCAGAATCTGATGGAGGCAGTGCAGAAACCTGCCGAACCTGAGTATCCTCCATCACCATACTCTTATAGTGATACACAACCTGGGAGCTGCAATGTGTGTTCAAACAGAAATAAAAATAGTTTGCATTGGAAACATTTACATACAGGTTAAAATGATGGTTGGTTTTTGGTTTTTTATGCCAAACAGTGAGCTTTGTTTGTTCCAACACTTCAGAAGAAAGTTGGAAAGAGACATCAAAAAAACAAGGCTCAAAGGTCATTACAAAATGTAAGAACCCAAAAGACAATTAGCATTTGAAAAACCACTGTGAAAACACACAGAGGTTTCTGTAACATTTACATTTGTAAGCCTTTTTTTCAACAAACTGCATTCTTGTGTGGTTTCTTGGACCTTCCTAATGACACTGTCTAAAGCAAATTTAAAGTCACTGCAGCAGCAGCAGCAGCAGCAGCAACATATTTATTCACATTTCCACTTGGCATATAGCATTTACATTATTCTGCAAGCAAGAGGCAGGGCACCACGAACATACCACATACATAATCATGTTTCCAGAAGATGTAACGCTCTCACCTGTCATCTGATTCTGAGCCCTCTTCAAATGCCTCATCTGGAGATGAAGAGGGCAATTCTGGGTGAACAATTCCTTGTGCAACAGCTATTGTGGGGCCTGCACTGTATGTGTGGTCTTCACTAGGAGAAGTTGTGATTACTGGTATCATCTGTTCCTTTCTTCCCATGTCCTGCAACAGTTTCTTCCAATGCAGTGTAGCATTGTACATTAACCCTAACAGTTAACATGATTTCTGAAAGAGAAACAACAGTTGGAATCGGACTCAACATAATTCCCACACATACTATTTAATTTTATCTACTGAAAATACTCAAGAAATTTAAAACTATCAAAATAAATGCCATTAAATTCTATCAAAAAATGTCTGTATTGGTATTCCGCACACATTGTCGTATGATAAAGCTATTCTTACTTACATCCAGTGACTTTTCAGAACCATAAATGTAACCAATGACACCCTACTTCCAGATTAACACACTCATTAAAGTATGCCACTGGATTAACAGCTTAACTAACTAACCAACCAACCAACCAACCAACTAACTCACACATTTTACGGAGCTGAGTCATAGTTGCTCAGGTGGTGAAGAAACTTCCTGCCTCTTGCAGAACACAAAGGTTTGTTAGCAATTGTGCTTACAGAAGCCAATGTCGACTATGGCAGAAATCAGTTAAAACAGCATGAGACTAATTAACAGAGCATGTGAAACTAAAGGTAAGTTACACTTCCCCTGTGCATCATGCCATCAAGATATAAATGGGAGAAATAAGAAACTGCTGCATTGTAAAGAATGTACTACAACCTACAATAGAATGTTTCTTTGGTAAGAACACCCCACGGTTATTTGGGCTTCCTTAAACACAAAATTATTTTGCTCTACAAAAACTTTGAATTTGTTAAACACCCAACATTTCATTGTTACACATTTGATTTAAGGATAACTGATAAACTAGTTTACCTAGGTACATAGTGAAACACTGGATGCATGTTCACATGTATGAACTCTCAATCTGCTGCCAGCAATAAAGGACAGGGCATTTCCCATTTTCTCTAGACCACAAATATTTGGTAAGTGCATGGAGCAAGAAAAAAAAAGTCTTAAACTTGGAATACACAACAGAGAGCATGAAACCTGTATATATGTGGAAGAACAAAAATTACGTCAGGAGTTTAAAAAATCATACATCACAGATACAACAACAAAAAACTACTACACCATACTACCTGTCTGTCAGATCCTGAAGTCAAGCACAAAGAATGTTTTGTATGTAAAAACTGCAATTCTTTCATACAGCAGTGCAGAGAAGTCAACAGAAGTTTATTCTGATCTCTTTGTCACAATTACAAACAGCCACTATCCAGTGTGATCCCATAAATCCAGTATACCTGAGTGCTTTTGGAAGCCCTGGTCTTCTTACGAGGATTTCGTATGTCTGTAAAACATGTTTGGCCAACTCCATCATTTATTTGGGGTCCTTTATGACAGTCAACTGCAAAGAAAATTACACATTCTCCACTAATAAGAACAAATTCAACAACCTCTAACTACTGTGGGCTAATCAGCTGTATTATTAATGTATCTCAAAGTATGACTGTAGGCATAAAATATATCGTACTGTGGGCTAACCAGCTGTATTATTAATGCATCTCAAAGTATGACTGTAAACATAAAATATATCATTATCTGTTAAGAGACCATGGCAAGACAAAGCATACTGCTTTATTATATATACTTATGCCAGTATAATCTGTAAATTATTCTGCATTTTTTCACTCAGTTTCATAATCTGTTGGATTCTTACACAATGACAAGAAACACAAACCTTTGTTAGGAGTGAGCACACGTGGACCATGCTTGAGGGTTAGCATCACAGCAGCTGCATCCACATCATCCAACGAGTCTGCATCATCTGTTGTGGTGGTATCACTGTCGGCCGCAACATCCCTGCTTCTCAAGCCTTCCACTCCTGATGCAGCAAGGCGACGACTCAGGTATGGGAATAAGTCAGGGTTTGGAAGGCGACTACTGGACTTAATCACCACAAACTCATTGCGACCAACTGGACCCGATGCGCTGAAAGCCATTATGTTGTGTTCTACAATCCTTTCTCCAAAATGCATTGTTTTAAAAAGCTATGCTGTAGCTGTAAAGACCGTCTGTAGAAAGTTAAAGCCTGAAGTTTCTTAAATTAATGAGACAGTAAAAGAAGTTTCTTCAACAAGGGAAAGTAAAATCACTGTTCACTTTAACAGATCCAACAACCTATTTTCTTAGAGTATGTGTGTAGCCTACTGCTTCAATTACATGTGACAGAATGCATTCACTTCTTTCAACCAAGCAAACTCCTACACCTGAAACAGATGCTATCTGTAATCACAACATGCACAACAATCATAATCACTGAGAAGCTGGGTGTCTGTTCACTGTAACTAATTTGCAATTTCCACACTTGAATAATTTATATATGTCTATTATTCAAAACAACTATTTTTGTTCACGTAATTTGTGTACGTACCAGTCAATGCACAAATTCAAGTTATGAGCTCCAAAAAAATTGTCTATAATAACTTGTTTTATAACGAACTTTGTCTGTGATTTTGTTACAACTACCATTAACGTACACCACGTAAAATATGGAATAAACATACTTTTGGGAAATGTTCATACAATATACACCTCAACCTCTTTCACATCTTGAGAATTACTGATGTCCAGAGGTTCATGCATTTACAGAATGATATGCTTGGGTCAATGATTATTTTATCCATAATTATCACTTCAAGGGCTGGAAGTGCAGCAAAACAAGGTGAAGTCTGAACCACTGTTTCTCTTCCCTTGGTGTTACATTAAAAATAACACTCAGGTTAAGGCCATGATCACAGTTCCTTGCACTTGACTTGTCTCATAAATTATTATGCCATACAACAGCAAAGCACTACAAGATTTATTACAAATTACTTTAAGGGTTTACAGATGCAATGAGAATGGGATACACTGTGCCAACACACAGCCTACTACATGCAGATATTAAGTAATATAACTATATTGCTCAGATATCCCTAATTTTAACTAGTACTTTAATTTACTGCCTGTACTTGAGCAAAGGTCTTACCTGTTAACCTGAACTCTGTTTGTTACCATGGAAACTCTATCAAGGGTGGTATAAGGATGAAAAGGTGCCTTTTGAAGTGCCTGCATTAAATTAGGTCGGAACAGAGGGTCCACCATCCACAGCGAGCCTTTACCTAAATTCTACAAATGAAAAACTTCATTACCTGAGATAACTTATAATAAAGCATAACTTGCTCAACAAATACTCCCCCCACCCCAAAAAAGACGTAATTTTACAGTACCACAACTTTAAAATAAAGTGCATTATAATGACAAAAAACAATTATATCACAGTATGTTCCAGCTGCAGCCAAATACAACTTTAAGACATAAATTAATTACAGAAAACTGATGATGGATTAACAGTGTGGTTTATGAACAACTGTTGATCACATTCCTTTACCTTTATTCTCACCAATAAAGTTTTATTTCCATGAAACAAGATGTAGAAACTTCCTGCCACTTTACCACTTACGAGGAGAACCAGTTGCTTTAAATCCTCTGACCTGGCTGCAACTTTGCAGCATGACCGTGGACTTTCCTCTGACTTCTGGCCAAAACTGTAGGTGTTGACACTCCGTCTCTTTGTAATACACAATTTTATTTCCAATGCTCTTCATTGTTACATGTAAGTCTTCCAAACACACATGTGGCTACATTGTCTGCAACAGCCATGATGGTGTCATGACTACAGACTGTGTGGGTACCCAAGGTTTGATTCACAGAGTCGAACTAATCTTTTAAACACCATGTCCAGAACATCTTTGGCTATCAAGTTTTACATTGATTTTAATTTTTCTTACTGTTTTTCCACTTTACACAGATTTAATAGAATTTACATATTGCACTACTCCAAATTTAAGACAACCTTTAATTTAAGACACATGCCACTTTCAGAAAGGGATTTTCAAGAAAAAAATTTTTGCCAGCAAATACATTCCACTGGCCATAAAATTTACTAGTCTTTTAGTGAGGCCCCTTGTTCTTCAAGGAAAGTTTTGTTTTCAAGACTTCTGAAGAGTGAAAAATAATACCTTAAGTTTAAGATGCACCCTAACTTTCAGTTTGGAAAACTGTGTAAAAAGATGTTTTACATCTGAATTAATACAGTATATCAGATTCTTGGACATCCCACTGCAATAGAGGCAACCTCATCTGCAGCAAATGACCGAGATACAGTCAGCTGCTTGTTAGTTTTGACAAGCTTCAATCAGAACATAAGTGTTATAGCAGCAAACCATGAAATTTCTCAAAGGGAAGGCAGTATACAAACACATGCACTCACCTATCTGCAGAAACACATAGCATGCTTGTGTGCTGCCAAACAAATACCATCACTGGAAGTTTTCAACCCCATAGACAAATTTGCACTCCGAGATAACGTAAAAACTGCATTACAAAAATGCAGTAAGCATGCATTGTTACTCTTTGTGTTGCAATTTTTTGTTCTTATTGCACTGACACGTATCATCCCAAACCCTGCAAGCTTGTCATACTAGCTGGATGTGTTACATATTATTTTGACAGCATGCAGAGTGACTTGTAAAATACTACTGTATTTTTAACCTTTATTGCACCCCACTCATTCTCAAATGTGAATAAAATAAGAAATAAAATAATAAGTGCTCAGAGATAATACACGAAATTTTAACGCCCCTCAAAAGCCACAACAGATGTAGTCATTAAAACATCACCTGACTGGGAAGTGAACCACAGTTACCAACACAGTATGCACTCACTATGCCATCTGAGTTATCATGCACAAAGTAAGTGCACCCAAAATTACAAGCTTCTTAAGGAACAACAAAAGGTTTGGAAAATGTTACTGGGTTCACCCTTAATATTTTGGCCAGGAAGTTACTGGAGAATCCACCAGCATACTGCAGAACTGGAGCCATAGCAGACAGTTTCAATCAACCAGGTCTCCTTGTCAGTCTGACATTCACCTGCCTTAGCTTTCCCAATATCTCTAAACACATAATCAAAACATAATGTAACTTACAGGTGCCTTCTCTACTTTCCTAAAGCATTTGTTTAGTGACAGATTGTGGCGTACGCTGTTTTTCCATCCTGTTGGTGCATTCTTGAAGTAGGGGAAGTGCTCTAGTATCCATGCATAGATTTCCTTTACTGGCAGTGCTCTCTGGGGGGAATCCTCTATGGCCATGAAAATGAGGCACGAGAAAGAGTATGGAGGCTTTGAGTTGACATGCACCTAGAGAAATATAGACACTTAGTGAAGCCTAAGACACTAAGGCTAATAATGCAAGCTTGTAATTGTAACTTGTACATTTCCATTTTCTGAGTAAAAACTGCTGCCATAATTATTCTATTGGAGCAATGAAAGAACCCCTCACCAATGGATCATATGGCATATGCTGCGGATGCTTCTGCTTGCTTGGTAAGGTAGTGGCAACACTGGGAGGGGCCGGGCTGGGCGAATGCCCACTGGAGCATGTTGAGTCAGCTAGCTCACTGGTACTGTCATCCACATAGTCACTTGTTGGTGATTCCTGGGTTTCACCCACAGCTGCTCGAAGATTCATGCCTGGAAACATGATCAGTATGGTCTCAGCACTTGGACATAAAGAAGTGAAATACCAGATTCCAAAACACCAACAAACCCTCATGCATAAGCATTAACCACGGCAGTGCCATAGCTCAGTAGGTTAATGGCCATCTTCGCCCTGCAAATGCCTAAGGTTCTTTCCCAGGGCAGTCAAAGTGGCAATTGTAGTCAGCGAAGCCACTGGACAGGTTTTCCTTAACGTACATCAGTTTTACCCATAAATATCATCCCACAATGCTCCACACTCATGTTCATCTACTCACAGTACACTTCACGGCATGTTCATGCACTTGCGGAGCATATATTATAACTGATCTGTCCATCCATCTAGTTGTACACATATTACAAAGTGAGAACCACTGAACAGAGTTTCAAGAAACTTTGTACTGGAGAATAGCATGAAATTTGTTCAATATTCATTTTGAATGGACAACATTAACAACCACTTCATATGCAAACCTACACGTATATCTGTGCATCCCTGCTCTGCCCACACACATATGGATCCTTACTTCACACATGCACAGCTATCACAAATCAGACCCACAAGCAAGTTAGGAGAACAAAATTAGACTACGTACCACTTAAAATCCGTAAGTCAAAAAGAGAATCTGATGCTGCAGGACTTTGCCAGATTCCAATTCTTGCCTACTGTAACTCACCATTTTTGCAATTGTGTCAAGTAAACAACAGTCATGCAGAATTTGTAATATGTTTCTAATCTATCTCCATACCAAATTTCTCATTCCTGGACACAATGGTTCTCTGGTTACTACTAAATCAAGGGTTAAAAAAATAAAAAATAATAAAATAAAACAAAGTAAAATAAAATAAAATAAAATAAAATAAAATAAAATAAAATAAAATAAAATAAAATAAAATAAAATAAAATAAAAGTTGACAAAGCAGCCAATCTGTTAATTTGCAGTCTACAAAATGTATCTTAACAAAATCTGCATGTTCTTTTCCAGATCTATTGCCATACATCATTTCAGGATCATTTATTAAGTGGCATTACAGTTGTTCCCACGTCAATAGTTTGCATGTCTGCTGCGCTGTTGTGACAAAATCTACGATATCTAAAAAAGTAAACTCTAACAGAACTACGATCATTCCATATTTCATAAAACTAGGTCAATTCCTTCAAAGCCAGAAGAGGGTGATACACAGATCTCAGGTCCACTTTTGTCATTCAGGACAAAGAGTGCACTAAAAATATTTTAATTTGTCCATTAAAGAAATTCTCCACAGTTTTGCCTGGAAACAGCAATACCTACTGTGTAAGTTTTATGTTGCATTTCTTAGCTTCACATGCACAAGGCAAAGAAAGAGGCTACACTTTCCACTCAATTAGAGGTCCAACAACTGTGAATGCTTCACTGTGGAACTGCGACAGAATACAGATCTGTTAGTACTGCCAGGTTGTGAAGTCCCAGTTCCTCATGACCTGACTTCTAGGCCAGGATATATCAATGCCAGATACTGTGATAATTCTGTCACCTGCACACAGTTCTTCAGTACTGAGAATCAAATAACAAAGAACTACAGGTACTTGACATAACTACAAAATAGAATATTACAGATTTTTTGATATTCCACATCCCCTTTGACTTTGAATGTGTTGTGTAGTAAAACATCAAGCTCAATGATCATCAGGAATTGAGTTCTCGTTCAGTGTATAATTAGTACAATGAACCAGGCAGTGCTTCACCTTTGAGCAGATTCTTGTCCTGTAGCCAGGTGAGAGAAGTGAGGTCATCATCCTCTCCATGCAGTTTATCAGGTTTCTCCCCCTGCATGGCAGTCAGCACATTACTTGCACCATCCCCTTCCTATTATACAAACAGAGAATAAACGTTAAAAAGTGAAGATGCGAAGCACTGAGGGACGGTGCAATGAAGCACTAGTAACCAGAATATTTTGACCCATATCAGCACTTTCACCACACTCTTCTTTGCTGACTTCATGCGCACAAATCATTTGGGTAGCCAAGAAGTTTACTGCCTTTTGTCAAACATCTGGGTTCATTACAGTGGGAACAAAAGCCTGCCACCAGGCCTTATCGTGAACACAATAAATCCGGTCCATACCCTCATATTCTACTTTTCAAGATTAAATTTAGTATTACATTTACATCCACACCTAGGTCTACCAAGTGGTTACCCCCTTTCAAGTATGCTGATTAAAACTTTGTAAGCATTTAACGCTACCATACATGCTCCATAACCCCATTCATTTCATCCCCTTCCATTTGATCTCAACAGTAATATCTGGTAAAGAGTACAAATTCTGATCTTCCCTCAGGTACAAGACAAAGTTTTGCAGCCATAAGAAACATGTAAAATTATGGACTTGCATATATGAATTCTTAGGTTTTTATAGCAGACCAGAAGATTTAACATTATATATAAATGCTGAAGACATTCTGGCATATGGATGTAGTTCATCAGGTGAACATTCAGGTGTTATTTTCCACAACTACAGTGCCACCCAAGTCGTGTCTACTATTCATAGAAATAAATAAATAAATAAATAAATAAATAAATAAATAAATAAACAAACAAACAAATGAAGAAGTAAGTATGTAACTTACTAAATATATACATAAGAGCCCTCCTTCAGAAGCTATTAACTCAACTGCGTTTTCAAACCCAAAGTTCAATGCCAACTCCACAAGCACCTGCAAATGAAACCTACACTGGGCCACATGAACCCTGCTCACACCCCTACCACCTACTTCTTTAAAATCCAATTTAATATTGTCCTCCCATCTTATATAATACCAAGATATCTTATTTCTTCAGGTTTCCCAGTTAAATTCTATATGCATTCTTATCTCCCCTATGTATGCTACACAGATCACCCATCAGAATACTAAGTTTCATGAACAGTCATGCATCCAGAGCAGCATTATGTGCACAGTCACCTGCTCACATGAAATATCACACAACACAGCATACCTTCAGATGCATTAGTGTGTTAGGCAATGAGAACACAGGTATGACTGGGATGGTGACTGCACCACCTCTCTGAACCAGTGCCACTCCAGGCTTGTCCTCTGGTCCCGGCCGCTCCGGTGCCATTATTCACCTACAATTCCCCCAAAGCAGAACAAGAATGAACACCATAAAATACATGAACAAGATAAGCATCTTACCATTTCCTCTCTGATGTAGTAACTATAATTGGGTACGAAACCTGGTCTTTCAAACTACAGTGGAAAAAGGCTGAGGATGTCTGAAAGAAGAACAATGAGAAGAATATTTAGACCCACGGGAGAGGATGCAGCAGGATGGAGAATATCAAATAATGGGAGCTTCATAGTTTATACTCTTCACCAAACATTATTTGGATAATCACAATTAAGATGGGATGATTTGCGCATGTAGCATATATGGAGATGAGAAACGTATGCAAAGTTTTAATCAGAAACCCTGAAGGAAAGAGACCAGTTGGGTGATTTTATACATAGATGAGAAGGTATTTAAAATGGGTCTTAAAAGAATCTGGGTTTGAGGCTGTGGACTGGATGTCTGACAGAGGCTAAGATTCAGTGGTGGGCTCTTACAAACCCTGTAATGCACATTCAGATTCCATAGCAAGCACGGAACTTCTTGACTAGTTTCTGGACCCATTAGTCCCTCAAAGGACACTCTGTTCCATGGAATTAGCTAATTAATTTTGTACCAAGTACATAACACTCACTAAAAATTAAATCAGCTAATCATATAGTGTTTAATCTCACTGTGCCTTTGTTATCAAATTTTAAAAAATAAAAGAAACATATTTGGTTTAATACTTAGCACAAGTTCCCAATATCAATGGATGCATACACATACACCACTGACAACCAGACATAAATAAAGCATGTCTACAATCACACGGCAAATGTCCAACAGAACAGCACTTGTTCAGTTAGTCACAGAATAAAAGAGAAAAACAAATCAGAAACAACAAATGACCCTGAATCCAGAACAACATATATGCAACAACCAAACACAAATACAGTCATACAAGAAAGAAATGATAATTTCGAGTTGCAAAGGATTCATGAAAAATGAGCCATCTTATAAATTGCAGTCAGTGGGACAAATTTCTTAACAGAGGCAAACCTAACATTTTCGTAAGTAGAATGCTGTAAACTCATACACTTTCACCAGCCTGCCACCTCTTGTAAGCATAAATTGTAGAAATTTCAGAACATTATAAGGTCACCATTCGTCCCGGACTTTCGGGGACAGTCCCTGAAATAAAGCTTATGCCCCAAAATAATTTTGTATCCCCGTGGCCCCCCCCCCCATCACCCCACTTTTATGCCGCTTCTTGATAATATACTTTAGAATGGAAACTTTTTTGGATCTTCGTAGCAAGTTTCCTAACAAAGAGATGCAACAGTCCTGGGCCTGGAGTGGTAAACAATAAAGACATATGTAAGATATAAAAAAGACTATGACTGTAATGTGTGTATCGGTTTTTAATTGTACCTTCAGTGCCGTCCCAGTCCCCAAAAATGCCAAGGAAAAAAATGGTCACTTTTGGTCACTTTCGAATAGCACCCCAAGTCAGGAAGGTCCAGTAAACAATGACCTTGAAGTGCTTGCATAATAAGTTACAGAGCGCAACCAAAGCCATGGAAAAGGTCCTTGAGAAGCTCATAGTCGCTAAGTTGGACAAGAAATTCCCTTGCCAGTCATAATTCATTTTCGCGTTACTAAATGGTACAACGAGGCATTCCATGCATCAACTCGGCAGGTAGCCATTTCTTTCTCTAGCTATTAGAACACACAAGGACTGCCCACAGTTCCACTACCTCAGTGTAAGTCTTCCGTCATGTGCAAACTGAACAAGGTAAATCCTGTAATCCATGACACAGCTTATATTTCTGACCAAATCGTACTTGCCATTCCCCACTACACAGTACATACAACGGCCCCCCCCCCCCCCCAAAATAGTGACGCGTGGTGTCCCCAGATGCTGCTCAAATCTCTGACGTGTCGTTCTACTTGTTGCTTAGCAACCATCACCAAGCCAACAAGGAACCAAAAACCTAAAATCTACACATGCAGCTGAGCTGGCCTCTCCTGTAACCATAGCAACCGGGTCGCCACCGTCAATAAGTCTGTGACGTACATAATACGGGGTGCAGTTTAGACAGCGGAGAAACGTAAGAGAGGGATGAGGCAACATCACGTCACCTCTTACGTAATAACACGCTTGGCAAGCAGGAAGAGCAGGAGGGAGGAAGGAGACAGAGATAGGAACTGCATGACGAGTAAAGCAAAATCGCCCGTGCCAGAACAGACGAAATAATTATATACGATACCGAACTGTTGTACGTCACAGTCTCCAATGTAACCTCGAACTGTACACACGTCTCCAACCATCTTATCTCTTTCTTCTCAGATAATCGGCCAATGATAGAGAAGAGGTTCCCCTAGCACAGCAGGCAGTACAAACCTCTGTTGTCAAGTAAAATATGTTAATGTAATTAACCTAATGAATACGATGTGGCAAGCAAGGACGACCATTCATCCTCCTGACACATCCTCCGAAATTAACGGCCACCAGGGACCGGTACTTCTTGAAAAGCCAATAGTTGCACGGCTGGCCAGGAACTTGACGCCTATCACGGAATCCGAAAATTCACTACCGTATTCACTACAGCTCGCCAATTGACCGTATCCTGTACTTCATTAAGACATAGCAGGTCTCTCGTTCTCACGGTAGTTACCGCGCAGACTGTCTTCTAGGATCTGCCGCCGTATATTTTTATACATTTACTGACGTTTCGTAAGAAACTGCTGCCTCAGTCTTCAAGGTAGAAGGACTTCTACCAGACTACATGGATCACATCTCAGAACACAACAATCCTCAAATGAACCCAGTCAACATTCTCACATAAGAACTACGCCACACTTTAATCCACACCTGCCTTGCCTGAAACGGTCTTTTCTCCTCGCGTTTTCGGACTAAATTTATACGAATTTCTCGTCTCTTCGTGCCGTGCTACAGGTTCTGCCATTTCCTCCTCCTCCTTGATTTGATTATCCTTACAGTATTTTGCCAAGAGTAAAAAAGTATATAGTTCCTCATTAAATAATACTCTCCATCCTCCGACCAACTCACCGACGGCCTGCGTGTTACTTCGTAACAAAACACCAAGCCGTAAAGACCACACCTTGTTGGCTATCCGAAACTTCTTATTCATTATAATTGAAGCTTTCACCCATCCGAAACCTGAGACGTGCCACGCCGTTGTGGCACAGAATTGGCCGAATATGAAAATCTCAACAGACCGTTTGGGAGACTTGGGTGTTCATGTGAAAATATTATTAAAAGTGATCTAGTTATAAGTAAATTATACGCAAAAGCAAAAAAGGAATCAATCATATGCTCTTACACTCTTTCACCAAGAAAATGGCGAAATTTTTTCGAACACCATCATAAGAAGCTTCTTCTACAGTTTAGCCCACAAGGTGTTTGTTTTCAGTTCAGACCATATATATGTCTGCATATACCAGCAGAACCAACGGCTGATTCGAAACTCGTGCGCAAGACCAAGCAGCTATGCTTCTCACTGATATCGGGCTCCCTAAATGTCATAATGCCTTGTTAACTCCGGGCACCAGAAAAAAAACGCTCCAGTAGCCACGTGCGACCATCCAGTTGATCTTTATTCACCCCTGTTGCATTCTAAATTTTCCGTGCACACAGATATTGCATAATCAATGCGAGCGATTCATATCATAAACAAAAGAGGACAAGGCCATTAGTCGCAACCGTCGCTACAAACTGGACAACCGCCATCTGGGAACTTCACTTTGAAGTACACAGTTCCCTAACACATTCTTGGCTATTTTATGCCTGTATGCAGACAGCAGTGATGTTCACTTGTGGTACATACAGTTATACTGTTGGAAGATTCGCGGCTTCAGCAGCACCACTGTATGAACCTCAAATCTCGCATAATTACATTTTCAACATCCATATTTTTATTATGCAAATCACTAAATCCAATTTATGACGTATTAGTAACCATCCACAAACCCATGTATGACACTGCAGCCCCTTTTGGGCCCTGGCCTCCCTCAAAAGGCGCATCCATTCTTCTCTATCCCTAGGTCGTTTCCTCCACCGTCATATTCCTTGGATCTGCTGATCTTGTGTTGTGGAATTTCCTATTCAGCACATTCTGTGAACCTTTCGTCTTCCATTCTTGTGCTGTGGCCCACCCATTCTAGTCTTCTAATTTTAATATCATCCACGATATTTAGATCTTTGTACAGGCTATAAATTCCGCTATTCCATCTAGGCCGTCAGTGCGGTTTCTCTTGTATTGGGCCACACATTATTCTTAACATATTTCTTTTAAATGCTTATAGCATATGTTCTGTCACTTATGTTACGGTCCAAGCCATACTTTCATAACATAATACTAACCTGCTTAATGTTTTATATAGTCTTATTTTATTATCTTGGCGACCGTTTAGTACGCACTGGTAACAACTAACTGAAGTTACGATACGTAACTCGATGTGTTGTGGCTATGGCACATTCGAATCGCATTTTTAAAAATGCGCCTTTACATATCTCAAATGAAGTAAAACGTCAAGGTGTCCCTGTTATTAAACGAGTTCCACATAATTAACACGTACCGTGTGGAGGTATAACGCCACGCATTCTTAAGGCCACCGCACACCACACCAAAAGGAATGGAAACGAAACGAAAATAATCGATGAACGTTCCCTGATGCACCCGTTACAAACAGAACAAAAATTTACTACTAAAAAGACTTTGAGCAACAGATTCCATTCCAGACAGTACGAGAACACGAGGCACACATCTTCAATAATGTCACTGGCCCTGCTTGCACATTACACGGGCGTGTCAGCGTCAGCAACACGAAATGCAATAAACTGCTTAATTCGCATCCATGTAATACAACTGTGATTCGTAAACTCTACGACACAGAACGTAGAGCAAGACTGAATTTTGTGAACTGGTACCTCCACGCAGACACGCTGCAGATATAGACCCACACTCGTTCTATCTAGCGGTAAAGCTTGGTTTAACTAGTAGATACATAAATCCTCAGAATAACGGTTTTACCATGTTAATCCATAATTTTCCATTGTATGGTGTAAAAGGTAGTGTATGACATGCTGCAAGTACTATCACGGAGCCACCTATTTCCTGAGACCATAAAATCACACTCACGTGTAACACATCTTGACATCATTTTTAACATCTGTCATATTACAAGAGAACGTATGCCTTTCTTTTCTCCGCAAGTCAGTGAAAAATCTCACACCGCACACAATTCTATGCGCTGTTTTTAGTGGCAAAACAGCAAGCAGGGTACCGTGCCCTTTTCGGTCACCAGACCTAAACCCGTGTTATTTTTACTTATGGGGCATGTTAAAGGATAAAGTGTACAGAAATACGCCTCACAACGAAAGAAAGCATTCAGAAGGCAGTGTCTTCAATTTCACCAGCAGAACTTCGACGTGCTGTAATGTGTTTGTTACATGTGACACGTCTGTACGAGCCGACGGAAACCCGTTCCGACCACCTTCTTTAAATGTGGCGCAATACAAAATTAAAACACGTGGACCCCGGCTGATGGCAAACAGGAATGGCGGCGATCGCTGCGTGCCTGCCGTCAAGCAAAACAACTTGAGTACAGTCATGCGCGACGTCATTTTAAAAATGTCCATGTACGTATAATTTCAGGACATGAAGTGGCTCTTCCACCACATAAGTTCGCAAGGCCTCCATGTTTCCATTAATGATTGCAGAACATTGAAACGAAGTGCACAGGCGTCCTCCAATAGCATAACATTCATACCAAGTATCTTGAAACTCAGTCATATAATTTCAAAGCTGAAATGCAGAACACATAGACACGAAAACAGACACGAAATGGTGACCTCAAAAGTCCAGTTCCCTATTTACAAAGCGAGGTAAAACGACCAACAATTTCTTTAGAATTTTCAGTATACTTAATATGAATTATTTTTAAAGTTATATGTGAACATCATTTATTTCAAGTAAAGGCCCAATAAACTCCAGACAACGAGGCAAAATTACCCTAACTCATTATTAGCCACGACCGAAGAAGTGCAGCTGGTACCGGAGAAGGCCTATACAGTTCCCACACACGTTCTGTAGGAATATTCCGTTATGAGGCTCAGTCCAATAGGCCTGCTCCTCGGATGCAGTCCCTTGAGCAAACCGAAATATCTTCAACTTTCTGTACGGACGTATCATTATAAATACTTCGCAAAAATCCATTGTGCCTTTCTCGAAATGAAATGCGGGGGCGGTTCGCTAGGCGAGTACCGGACGGACAAACAGAATGAGCTCCTATATATGCAGATTACCGTCTTCTTGGATGTGACGCCGTGTAATCTGGTAGAATTTACCGACTTTTGGAGGGACTTCGTGTCTACATCTTCAAAGTAGAATCTATATGATTATTCAGATAGTACAGTCCTCCAAAAGTCACATATGCACATTACCGTTTTCTTGGATGTGACTTTTGGAAGCATATATCGTCTCCATAATCAGGATAGATTCTACCTTGAAGATGTAGGAAGGAAGTTCCTCCAAAAGTCGGTAAATTCTACCAGACTATACGGCGTCACATCCAGTAAGGCGACGTACACGTATATACCGGTATTATTTATCTTAAAGGTATGCTGAAATCCCAATTGTAGCAGCGTTTGAAGTCTGCTATGCCATCAACAAATTTCTGCTCGTACGGCACACAGCAACACTGTCCCATTCGGGCATCTTTTATTCATAATTATCCTCACATTTCATTCACTCTTCGAAGCCATCTGCCGACACAGCGTTAGTAAAAACAAATAACTAGGGCAATATACATTACATTCTGTAAGCCGCCTATCTTGTACGTCGTAAGGATTCTCATTGTGAGGCTTCCCTCCGTGATAAAGAGTTAGTCAAATTAGGTTCACACGTTACTGAACACTTTATTACGACTCGGGTCAGTCTCTTAAGACCAAGTTATAGTTTTTCTTACCGGGGACATGAGTCTGTGGTGTACATTATGCATTCGCTGCACTGCGCGCTGCATATGCTTAAGACATACAGGATGATTCAGGAGGGAAGGTCAATATTTTGTGAGACGGTAGCATCGGTCATTGTGAGAAAGAAAGTTCACATGAACAAGTGTCTAATTCTGAATGGTTACTGAGACAGAGCTGTTTTTATCTACCAATACAACAGCACTGTGAGTGCCAATAAAGAAACACAAATTACTTACTCTTAATTTAATTTTAATTTATTTAATTTAAATTTGTCACACAGAAAGGTAAAATTTGTTACACTTCACAATATGTGTTCGAAAATCCTATCGTCAACCTCCGTGCACTTTGCAACACCTGTGCGAACATTCAGTGTTGTTCGTCTGAGTTAATCTTCACGTTTCTTTATGCGGACAGCAGCATCCAAAATGCTAGCGACCAACTGTATCCACCTTTCTTTTGTAAACTTCGCTCTTCATCCAACATCACAAACAAAAATGTGATGCATTTACGTCTGGAGATTCAAACAGCTCTGTCTCGGTCACAATTCAGAATTAAACACATGTTCATACAAACTTTTTTCTCACAATGACCGATACTGTCAGCTCCCTAAATATTGAACTTTCCTCCTGAATCACCCTGTATCAGGAAGATTTGGTGTTCTCCAGAGGCAAGTATGAATTCTTGACTACATAAACAACTATGAGCTTCTCAAGGACTCGGGGCCAGAGATGATAAAGATGCGAGAAATGGAGTGTCGCAGTTCGCTTGAAAAGAAAACTACCTGATATAATCAGAATATGCTGAGTGTCAATAGTAAGTCTAGAAAAATCAACACAATCCGGAGAATAAATTTACACGGCAGACCAGAACAAGTGAGACGTCAATGATAACAACAGACATGACAAGAACACTGTCCTTATCCTGCTAGACAACAGGCATAATCTGCATTCGTTTGTCAGTGTTGTCGTTACCGACAGAGGGATCTCTCCTCGCATTGTTTGCTATCTCTTGCGTACGGAATTGCATTTGCGCAAGTTGTCACATTTCTTCCCACTGCACCGCTACACTTCGCCTACGTGATCATGATCATCCAATGATAAGAGTCCAATCACACAACAGAAAATTCTTTACGATGCCATCGTGTTATTAACCTGTTTAATTCCAAATGATTAAACCAATGAAACGGAGCCGAAGGGAGTAGTCTAACCGGGAATATTAAGCCGTGCGTCGCGGGGGCGCCCCCCCAACAAATTTGTCGTGCCCCACATTAACCATAATAAACAAGTGTAGAAAACACACAAACTTCCGGATATTCTTGTACTTCATTGATTATTTTCAAAACACGACAACACAATGGTATTATTGGATACCCCATTCACCCTCTTATTCTTATACGCCAGTGGCCGACAACCCGAGGGGCATCGGCATTCTATGTGCGGTCACCGTACTTGCTGTTTAACAAACTCTACAGAGCAGGTCCTTCTTCAAAAGCTCTTCAAGAAACTCCCAGACTTTATGAAACCCGAAGTTCGGCACCGTGCTCACAAAAACCGCCAGTGGTCCCTATTCTGTACCAACTGAATCAAACAGAAGGCCCACATCCCATGTAAATCTACGTTAATATTATTATGCATCTACCCATATGTCGTATATTCACCAAGTTGTCGAAATTAAATTTTTCACGCACATCTCGTCTCTCACATGCGTACTACGTGTCCCGCTCATCCCATATTCGTTTATTTATTACCAGAATATTTGGTGAAGAGTACAAATTATTAAACTATTTCTACGGCCTTCTTACTACCTCCTAGCTTCGAATATTCTCATCACCCTGTTCAGAGTCACCTCCGATCTACAGTCCTGTCTTAAAATGGCAGACCAAATCTCAAACCCACACAAAATTAAAAAAAAAAAAGTTTTATGTATTTTCATATTTACGTTGGAAACGTAATACAACAAACCACTGATAACTGTGGCTAACTGCACATCTTAAAATTTCATAAACGTAGATGACACTAGTCGGCAGTGATATTTCAGGCTTCGGCCGCAGTGTATACGAGGTCTTAGCTCCTGTGGGGTGTTACGCGGCATAAGTTGTTAGCTGGTTACCAACACTGGGTACTGCCTGACCCTCGAAGATCGGACAGCTGGGCTTACCAAAGTCGGTAACTAGCTACCAACCTACGCCGCGTAACATGCCCCAACAGCGAAGGTCTTTAAGTTCCTAGCACCGCCCAATCACATGCACTGCTGTGTAAATTCTTTTGGTTAAAATCGTGGTGTTTTTTGTCTCTTGCTTAGTTAAGCACACGGTCAGTAACTCCATATAGCGTCAAATGATAAACACAAAATAAACAATAAAATGGAGATGATTTAGAAGGAAGAGGCCTTGGCCTAATTCAAGATATTATCCCAGTACCTGTCTGGAGTGAGAAAATCACAACAAACCTCAATCACGACAGTCTGTGTCCCGGCGGAGGTTCGAACCGGACACAACTACAAACAGCTCAAGGTGTTCCATGATAAAATTGAGAACGAAGACGACAACGTGAACCATTCCGAAGTTCGATGGCTTAGTATGGGTACGGTTTTTTAATGATTATCAGCATTCGAAAAAGATAACGTGTTTTCCCCATTAATTTACCTGAAAGTTCAAATTAGATAATGAAGTATCTGTAGATAACCAAGTGCACTAAAAAGCAAATTGCATGGAAAAGTCACACTCTCTAAGTAAATTTTACAACAATAAAATAGTTCTTCGAATCAGTTACCACCGTTCGTGATTTCGGGCTTCTGCCGCGATATAGATGAGATCTGCAGTCTTCTGGGATACTGCGTAGCATTTGGTGGTAGTTCTGGACTGATGTTTCGGCACAACCTATCGGTCCCATCTTCAAGGGTCAAGACTTCTTGGCCCTGGAAATGGGACCCGATAGGTTGTCCCGAAACGTCGGCACAGAACTACCATTTAACGCTGCGTAACATCCCAGAAGAGCGCAGATCTCAGTTAGTACTGTTATTCACGAATAGCAACGCTTGCCACTTCCGAAACTAACAGAACACTTAATCGACACAAGATGACTGTTTGTCTAACTCACTGAACACATTCGACAGTCACTCACACACTGATTTCTGGTTTTCGATAAGGACAGTACACTGTGCAAAAAAATGTGCTAATCCTTTCAAAGCGACATATGAAGACTCCAAATCTAATTTACGGCCATCTGGAATGTAGGTACCCACTAAGTCAGAATTCAAACAAGACTGGCAATGTACTAATAACATAACACTCAGGCGCGTTCGCGTAACCATTTTTGCCGTGGAAAAGCAATAAGTGTTAAATACTCTGAGTGTGTGTCTGTATTCTTGCCTCAGTTATCCGGCATGGGAAGTCCTTACGCTGTATTATATTGTCATCTGCGGCCCGTCTGGCTCTACAATATTGTTGCACATTATCTCATAAACGGCACGATTTTCGGGAAAAAATTATTGGACATAAAATGTGTGTTCTGATTTCCTCTACAACTTTTGTCTGAAACATTTCTCTTCCTAAGAAGAATTCAGCGAGATATGATCATAAAGGTACAGAGGTCTCCATGTAAAGTACCTGTTATTCTCACCAACTTTAATGAAACTCGGAATTTTCTCGACAGATTTTCAACAAAATACTCAAATACTAAATTTTGAAAATCCGTCCACTGGGAACAGGGTTATTCCATGGGCAAGGACGGACAGACATGACGATGCTAATGGTCGCTTTTTGCAGTTTTACGAGCGCGCCTAAAAAGGATATTTATTGAATGTCTTCGTGAAGACAGACCGATCGTCGGTAGAAGGTAGCTGTCTACGCTACTACTTCCTTTTCCATAATAAATAAATGTAGTCTAATGAGATTAACAGTGTGTGTGTTTGCGTGCGTGCGTGCGTGCTCGCGCGTCTGTTTCCTTTCAGTTTTTGAACAAACACGTGGCTGATTTTCACGAAATCTAGTATGACCACTAGATCATTGGAGGTTGCATCAACGCATAATTATGCGTATTTTCATTTCCAACACTAGGCAATACCAACATGGTGGAAAGAATCCTGTGAATTGGGAGCGACATTAGTGACGTTCAACACAAGGTCCTGTAATAATGCACGGCAAGAGCGATTCGCAAAATATGCAACTTTTGCTGTCACAAATTCTCCGTGCAGAATGTAAAACAACAATTCGGTGGCTGCATGATACCTGTACTTGGCATTCAGTTTCAAGGTGATAACTGGTGAACCACTGAAGCTAACTTACTAAAATTTGATATGGTGACTAAAACCAACCAACAGAAACAAGTTTATGAAAATATATTATAAAAGTAGTAATACCTCCTACAGGTTTCGGCCACTCATGTGGCCATCCTCAGGGAGGTGTGTTACGAACCTCCCTGAAGATGGCCACATAAGTGGCCGAAACATGT
Organism: Coptotermes formosanus; assembly: GCA_013340265.1. Classification (NCBI taxonomy): domain Eukaryota; kingdom Metazoa; phylum Arthropoda; class Insecta; order Blattodea; family Rhinotermitidae; genus Coptotermes; species Coptotermes formosanus. The sequence continues at coordinate 196,478 of BLKM01007573.1, read as the reverse complement.
AGGAGGTATTACTACGGTTGTAATATATTTTCATAAACTTGTGTGCATTTGTTGGTTTTAGTCATCACATCTAACTGTTCAGTGCACGGTTATGGATCATTTAAAACTTAGTAAAGTTTGGTTTCGAGCAGGACTATAAACATGCCTACAAACCCCGTACGAAACATTGTGTATAGAGTCAACAATTACAAATAAGGCGACAGTGACAACCTGTGAGCTTGTGTCTCGACAAATTTAACGAAGCCCCTATAGGAGTACTTAACCAGTAAGTTCTTCCAATCCAATAGATCATCCCGTGAGCTAACAAGTTCGGTGACGGTAATATTAACCCTTTAAAGACAAAGCGTATCTGTTTTATATAAGGACTCAGTGCGTACCGCGCTGTAAACACTCTCCACCTCGGTTATAAAAACCAGTATCTTAATGTTTTATAAGGCAAAAGTTGCTGTTTATTCTGAGATCCGTACAAAACACATAAACGCAATGTGGGCACCACGTAGAATTTTTTAATGTTAAACCTGGCGGTACGTAAAGTTACCGCTAGGCTTTAAAAGTTTATGCATCTAAGGGATGGGAGGATAAGCACAGACAGTTTTAAGCGGAATTTCTGAGGGACCTCCATTCGTGATCACGATGCCAGAAACGTCACCCACCCTCCCCAGGATATCTGAAACAGACAAAGCAATCAAACATTTCGATATTTTATCCTTTCATTAATCATGCTACCTATGCTGTCTATCAAAATAACGCTACGCCGTACCTGCAATATCGTTGTTCAAGTTCAGAAAACAGCCGCCGGGTTCCAAGTCCCATAAAAAAAACTGCAAAACGTAGCCTAACAAAACACGACAGCTAGGCGGGTTTATTGCCTGCAGTTTGAGTTCATGAAATTTACTTTTTGGCGCTCTCTGGCAACGTTAAGACGCTGACGAATGGAAACTTATTACATGTATCCACTTTTTGAACAACCAATATACCAGGGCTGAAATCACGTAAAATATAACGAATAAATCGGACTACTACGAACTCTTCCCTCAAGAGTAAACAAGCATTAAACTGACACGCAATTATTCACTGTCAGTCGATATTTCTTCCAAATGGCGAAAAGTCAAAACTAGCCTGTACTGAATGAATAAGCAATGAACATGAATAAACAATGGATAAAGAACGTTCATATGTGTCAAACGTACCTTCTTTTAGCACATGTTTTAAAGTCCCAACGTAACAGACTACTACGTTACAAGAACACAATCGACCTCTCCGATACGGCGTAGTCGCCATGAAGACTTGGTTCTTAGCGTGCGACGAAGGGTAGGTTATGTCCGCACCCGCTGTTCAATTGTTCAACGTATACGCTCGGAAAGGTACACATAACATTCCTTTTCTTGATGTCGAACCCCGCAAAAACTTACCCGAAAATGTACTTGACAGAAATGTGTGTGTTATGGTACTCTACAGCGTTTGTCCACAACATTTTTCGCTTCGATAAACAGTACGTACATTCAGCAAGTAACGACAGGGAGGCCAGCAGAAATGCATATAACGTTTCAGTCATTTTTGTCATATTTTTATCAACATTCATACAATTCTTCCATATCAAAATTTCATGCCAATGTGTTCAGCGTTTAACGTGTTGTTACGTACGCACAGATGATGGGCGAGAAAGATTTTAATATACGCTCCTCAGAGATTTCTAAAATCGGACTCGACGAAGCAGCAGCGTGGCCGCCTTGCATTCACACATTCCACATTCAGATATTGAACACAAAACAGGATTATCCTAACCCAGGTCTTTCTCCGTCCCTTCAGACGAAAGCAATGATGCAACTCAAAATAGCGATTCAATTTCCAGCACGGACAGCCTTTCTCTTCCCCACCAGGTCCAGACCGGCTCATGGCCCGTATCACAGCTTGACCCAGGAGTACTGGACGATTTTTGAACGACAGTCAAGCAGCTGAAACCTGAAGCTGAACACTTACCTTCATTTTGCTAGAGGTTAAGAATGACTGAAGCCTATATCTTCATTCCCACAGACGTCTTCTTGGAGTGGTGCTTGTAATGACAACAGCAACATTACCTTATACTACACACATAATGTAATTAACCCTTTAAAGACGAAGCCCATCTGTTTTATATAAGGACTCAGTGCGTACCGCGCTGTAAACACTCTCCACTTCGGTTATAAAAACCAGTCTCTTAATGTTTTATAAGGCAAAAGTTGCTGTTTGTTCTGAGATCCGTACAAAACACATAAACGCAATGTGGGCACCACGTAGAATTTTTTTAATGTTAAAGCTGGTCGTATGTAAAGTTACCGCTAGGCTTTAAAAGGTTAAGCAACTCCAAGGAGATGTTCTCTGCCCTTTATCGAACCCCAGAGTCTGTTACCTTCTTCAGCTTTAACAAAATCACCTCAACTCCAGAGACAGAAAATATCTAGCAATGTATCCACGATTTTCGAAAACTATACGACTACATAAATGCCTGCAGTAGGTCTACAATAACATACTACATCGCGTACTACTCTTCTACTCCGTATCACCATGGAAACAGTGACGACGCCAATCACCATAGCAACCCCGTGTGAACCAACGCCACTTCCCTTTTCGAGTCGCCCACATTCCCTGTATCTGTCAATCACACTCACTCTTCGACGAACGACTTACAATTTAGCGTTCTGCAACATAAACAAAGCCCAAGCGAGCCACACTTGAAAAAACCTATGGACCTAACACTGGTTCGCATAGCGACAACACATCGAATGATATTCCGAACGTGTTCCGCTCAAATCTAGACCGGTGCAGCTTCCATAAATCTCTGCACGCAGGTACTGGGGTACCACTAAATAGGCCACGACCACTTCTTTTCCGACAGACATATAAATATCCCTCACCTCGCTCGAAGGAACATACAAGTGCGTACATGTGAACGTGAAATTGGTATAGAATAATTGTTATTTTACTCTAAAGGAAGAACACGGGTTCGGAATAGTGCAATTCAATGTCGTGTTTGTTACTATACGTTTCAGTCACTCACAACGATTATTCTGAAAATGATTTATCTTATTCATAGTCGCTACATGTTTCGGTATGATCGAACCAACTCACGTGAAATATCTATCAGATTATCACAGTGTCCGACACAGATGACTCTAAAATGTCACAGTTTTGAACAGAGAAGCATTCCTACTTAAGGGCATAAAACCTGACGTGCATCAAATGCTCCTTCTAAATTTATCGCTTTTAAGAAACTACATTAAGCATCGGAGACAGGGCCAACACCAAAAGAAAGCTAAAAGTGTGACTCAAATTCCCTGAACGTGCCATTACAAAAATCCTTTAGAATCTAGGAAGACACGAGGACGCCTTTGAATAACCTCGAATTTCAAATGAGGGCACGTTTCATTATCGTCTCATGCGGTCCTTAAGACGGTCTAATTATTATGGGTGTACGAGCAGCATGTTAACCTACTAACTAACTCCATGGAGCAGAGGCCTTCTTGAGAAGCTAACAGTTTATCAGCTAGTCAAGAAATTCCCCGCATTTTATGGAACCCGAAGGTTCATTACCGCATTCACAAGAGCCCGCCACCTGTCCCTATCCTGAGCCAGATCAATCCAGTTCATGTCCTCCCATCCCACTTCCCGAATGTCCATCTTAATATTATCCTCCCATCTACGCCTGGGTCTCCCAAGTGGTCGCCTTCCCTCGGGTCTCCCCACCAAAATCCGGTATGCACCTCTCTCCTCCCCCATACGTGCCACATGCCCCGCCCATCTCAGTCTTCTCGATTTGATTACCCGAATAATATTTGGTGATGAGTACAGGTCATTAAGTTCCTCGTTATGTAGTCTTCTCCACTCCCCTGTCGCCTCGTCCCTCTTAGGCCCAAATATCCTCCTCAGCACCCTATTCTCGAACACCCTCAGTCTTTGTTCCTCCCTCAGTGTGAGAGACCAAGTTTCGCATCCATACAGAACAACAGGTAAAATTATAGTTCTGTATACCCTAATCTTTGTGTTTTTGGATAGCAACCTGGAGGACAAAAGATTCTGCACCGAATGATAGCAAGCATTCCCCGACTTCAATCTGCTCTTAATTTCTTCATGAATGGAGTTTCGATTCGTTAGGGTTGCTCCCAAATATTTGAATTCTTCCACCCTTTCAAAGGATTTATTATCTATATTTATGTTGTGATTGTGTCCTGCATTCTGATTTCGAGACATGACCATGTACTTAGTTTTCTCAGCATTTACTTCTAGACCAATCTCCTTACTAGCAATAATTAAATCTTCTGCATTTTTCTTTATGCTATGTACGCTTCCGCCCAATATATTAACATCATCAGCATAAACCAGAAGCTGATGTGTACCATTCAATTTCAAGCCCTCCTGGTTTGCCTGAACCCTCCTAATGGCATATTCTAAAGCAAAGTTGAAAAGCAATGGTGACAGAGCATCCCCTTGTTTCAAGCCATTCTTAATAGGGAACGTGTCAGACAGATGTTTGCCTACCCGAACTCTGCTATATGTTTCACTTAGGCACATTTTTATTAACCTTACTAGTTTCATGGGGATACCGAACTCAATGAGAATATTATACAAGACCTCCCGCCTAACTGAATCATAGGCTTTCTTGAAGTCTATAAATAGCTGATGAACTGCCTCATTGTATTCCCATTTTTTCTCAAGTATTTGACGAATGCTGAATATATGATCAGTGGTTGACCTGTTACGTCGAAATCCACACTGATGATCCCCAATAATTTCCTCTGCATATGGAGTTAACCTTGACAAAAGGATGTTGGATAGAATTTTGTACGTAGTCGGCAAAAGTGATATGCCTCGATAGTTATTGCAATCTGTCTTATCACCCTTTTTATAAATAGGCACAATGACCGACTCCTTCCATTCCTCAGGCAATTCCTCCTTATTCCAAATAGAAATAATAAGTTTATGGATTTCAGACCGAATAATCCTACCCCCTGCTTTAATCAATTCTGCTGGAATCTGATCAATACCTGGTGATTTGTGGCTTTTTAGTTTTCCAATAGCCATCTCAACCTCAAAGGCACTGGGCTCAGGCACTAGTGGCTCTGCTGTGTGTACTTCAATCTGCCTAACATCATTAACCCCGTGTATATTCAACAGCTGGGAGAAATGATTCCTCCACCTAGCCAAAATACTGTGGGAGTCTGCAACCAGGTCACCCTTCTCATCCTTTACTACATTACTTCTAGGCTGGTACCCCCTCTTAAACTCATTGATACCCCTATACAAGTCTCTTATATTCTTCTTCTTACTGTTTGTTTCAATTTCATTAATTTTAGCTTTCAGATATTCCTTCTTTTTGTGCCTGAAATGTCTCCTAGCTTCACGTCTTACGTTGTGCAGATTATCTCCATTATTTTGGTTTGGATTCTGTAACCACTGAATTTTAGCCTGCTTCCTTTTATCTAAAAATTCTGCACATTCTGCATCAAACCATGGTTTATGCTGCTTCCGTTCGTGTAGACCTAGACTCTCTTGAGCCGAGATTTTGATATTCTCTTTAATGTTTTCCCAAGCCCTATTCATGTCCTCACTAACATTTAAGTTTTCCAGAGCTGCAAACCTGTTTGAGATCTTAAGCTGATACTGTTTCCTAGCCTCTAGTTCACTTAGCTTCTTGAGATTAAATCTCTCTACATCAAACTTCTGTGCTGCTTGTTTACTTACTGCCAGTCTTTCCCTAACTTTCGCAACCACCAGATAGTGATCAGTATCACAGTCAGCTCCCCTGAAAGATCGCACATCGAGTATACTGGAATTCCGTCTCCTATCTATCAATATGTGATCGATTTGATTGTGAGTCTTCCCATCAGGAGAGGTCCAGGTGTATTTATGAATATTTCGGTGCGGAAACATAGTGCTCTTAACAACTAGATTCTTTGATGTGGCAAAGTTTACTACTCTAACACCATTATCGTTGCTATCCTGATGTAAACTCTCATTCCCAATAGTCGGTTTGAAAATATCCTCTCTCCCCACTTTTGCATTAAAATCTCCTAACAGAATTTTCATATGGTATTTAGGAAAATGATCAAAAACCCCTTCTAATTCCTCATAGAAGCTGTCCTTTGAATCATCACCCTTCTCTTCCGTTGGTGCATGCGCATTCAGAACAATGATATTACACCAGCGGCCTCTCAGCACTATGTATGACATCCTAGCACTAACAAACTCCACCCTCTTGATTGCTGATACCATTCTCTGGTGCACAAAAAAACCTGTTCCCAATTGATGATTTTCCTGCCCTTTGCCATAGAAAAAAGTATACTCCCCGGCTCTTACAGTCCCTTCTTTGTCCCACCTAACCTCCTGTACACCCACTAAATCTAACTTGTACTTAGCTAATTCCCTGGCCACTGTCGTAAGTGACCCTGGCCTATACATGCTCCTCACATTCCATGTTCCCATGTTAACCTACACGCAGTTAAAACTGCAAAACGAACCCAGATGCACGGAACGCAACGGCCTTACACTTCCTCATGTAATATATACCGCATGTTAGCGTCGGTGTTGGAAGTGACCTCCATCAACCCTCAGACATGCTTGACACCTAGTGAAACTGTCACTAAATGCTGTTTTTAAGTTGTCTAGAAACTACCGATACTGCGCGGCTGATGAAACAGCCGCTACATGACTCAAACACCGCCAGTACTATCGTTGCGTGTACGGTTACAATAAAGCACCTGGCGTCTTAAATCACACGGTCCAGTTTAATCTACTGTGTGGAACAGACCTGCGAAGCACAATGTAATGTAAATCTGTTTTGTTCGTGAGTATGCAGTTCACTTCATTGCACAGAATTTTCATCAAATGAACCTATATAAGGAAGAAATCTTATGAAAAGTGTCGTAGGAAGTTTAGAATACGGTTTTCCAGTTTCGGTCTCCTTGAAATCATGTAAGTCTGAGAGTTAGAGGTAACTTCCAGCACCTACCCCAACATGCGGGAATATGCGGTGGTGCAGGTGGTGGAGGCACTGGGCTACAACCCGGAAGGCCGCCGATTCTATTCCCAATGGTGTCGCTGGAATTTTTCATTGACATAAGCCTTTCAGTTGCACTATGGCCCTGGGGTCGACTCAGCCTCTAAAAGAAATGAGTACCAGGAATATTTCCTAGGGGGAAAAGGCGGCCGGTACGTAGGGGCCTGTCCAGGCCTGTAATGGGATTGCTTTTACTCTCACATGCGGTAAGTTATATACTGTATATTGTGTATATGTTGTGTATGGATGCGGTTTTCAACTGAACTCCCTGTATTAATGCATCAATACGATTGATGCTTCCAACAACGACACGCCTCTTTCATTATTAGATCTACGTTTGAAAAGATCTACGAATTCATCACGGCAACAAAGAATGTGGCTGCTAGATGCTACGCATCCTTTCCTCTCGACGCAGGAAATAAAATGTTCAAGTCTGATGAAATATGCATACAAAACTTTAGTCAGCCAACCACGAAGGAAAGCGACCAATTGGGAGACACGGACGCAGATGGAGACTAAACTAATCTTGACATGGACACTCTGGTTCAGGATATGGACAGTGGCGGCCTCTTGCGAACATTACAACAACGAACCTCTGAGGCGGAAATTTCTTGATAAACAGCTTCTTTCAGATCCGAAATCACTTATTAAGTGACGCTGAAGAGAACACTTGAATTAAATCCGATGAGTAGGGCCGTCTATGTTAAAAGCTCATACAGTTTTCCACACCATGTATTCCCTTATTACCCCTTTAAAGACGAAGCGTATCTGTTTTATATAAGGACTCAGTGCGTACCGCGCTGTAAACACTCTCCACTTCGGTTATAAAAACCAATCTCTTAACGTTTATAAGGCACAAGTTGCTGTTTGTTCTGAGATCCGTACAAAACACATAAACGCAATGTGGGCACCACGTAGAATTTTTTAATGTTAAACCTAGTGGTACGTAAAGTTACCGCTAGGCTTTAAAAGGTTACTAAAGTAACGTAAAGCTGTCTCTGTACACACCTTGAAGGCATATGGCGGAATGGAGGTAAACTCCCTTATTCTTAACCCCAATACTAGACGGAGGTGTGGTCAGCTTCATGCCCCGGGACGCATTACCCACGGGAGAAACCCCACCCCTCCCTACTCATGAACACGGGGATGGGTAGGCCCCGGAGCCGGTCTCGACACTTGGGAGAAGAAGCATCTTACCACAACCGAGAATCGAACCACGATTCATATAACTCAATGTCGGGCAGCTCTTATTGCACTTTTCATGCAAGAAGGCAACCGCGCAATATGTGTGAAAACTAAACTGCTGTTATTCTTACACTCAGCTCAAATCTTGAAGGCGGGCATAGTAAGCTGAAGTACAGCTCCACCACGCATTCTGAGCCTGGAACTGCTGGGTGCTTATAAATAAATAAAGTTAAACGGCTACACAGCCCCAGCGAAATGCCATATTACAACAACTCTTGAGCCATTCTAAAGCCCATACACTACAATTTAGAGTCACATTTAAACACAAGTCCCAGCACTTTGCACACACTTCTTCCACTTGGAAAAACCCATACTCAACATTTTTTTCCTTAAGAAATCAATAACAGCGAAAAAGTATCTAGAATTCGTTGTTGTAGTTCACCAGGTGTTGTTTGTTTTGATGACTATACTTCCTTTTTGGCCCAATCCCACATAAATAAACTCATAGAGTACGCTCGGAACTTCGCGGAGGCCTTTCTGTTAGTCCTCCACGCCCAATACACTGACCAAGAATATGGTCTACAGGCCAAGCACGAAAAGTAGGAGCAAAACGGGGCGGTGGTCCATCTTGCATGAAGTACAGTTCTTCATAACTGCCGCACTCAGAAAGAACATGCGACATGAAACCACTGCCGTTGTGTCACGCAGTATTTATCCTACGTTACAATCACCCTGTAGAATGAAATGTTAATTTATTTTCAACCTACATGCTAAGCTATAATTTCGCATGAGCACATCACTTGTCCCCGTCATATCAGAAAGCAAAACTATGTCTCTCGTGACTGTCATAGGAAAAGCCGGAAATATGTACAAGACTGTTTACCAATACACGAGTGCCGTATTGCCGGCCTTGTGTGTCGGTTAAGAACTGCTTCTAAGTTGACATAAAACTAACTGCAAATGTTTCGATCTCGTTCCGCTACGAAGAGCGCGAAGCTGTATGGTCAGTGAATTTTCTCAGCCCTTGAGGTATACTCCGCACCACTTTAATCTGTGCACCTCGATTCGCGGTAACATTTAAAGTTTGACAGAGTCAATTTGTAAAACCGTTTATTAAGTCAATCTAAACATTATTTATAAAAACAATAGTTTTCTTAACAGCAATGACAATAAAACTAAGATCAGGAAAAGCGTAAAGAGAAGCCCCTTTACGTTCTACTGAGCAGAGTCTCGTCAGCTCGCGGAAGACTTCCGGTTCAGAAGAATTAATTTAGAGAAGTGGCGGCCACCTTCATTCGGTCGCGGAGTACCTGGACGTCATGGTGCGCTCTACGAAACACTGTCAAAATTATACTTACTTTGTCCAATCACAAGAACTAGAAATAATTACACTGGCAGAAATGTCGTTATATTATGGAAACGGCTGAACGGGCAGCTTATGTACAAATAAGAGAATGCGATGATAAAAATATAAAATTGAGAAAATTATATTCAATGACTATGTTTTCTGCGATATGGGAAAGACCATAATTGAAACCGAGTAATGACAGTCTTTTCCTGATTTGGAGAAAAATTTAATTAATATAAACAGTACCAACTAATGCACTTTTTTATTATTATCAATTAGTGTTTCCCGACATACGTTTCGGCATCTAATGTCGCCATCATCAGGGGTCACTTATTGTGAAGATCACTCGACGTCCATATGGTTTATAACGAAAGTCTTAGACAAAGCAGTTCACATTAACACTTGCGGGAGCACTGGTGTTAATGTGAACTATTTTGTCTCAGACTTTCGTTGTAAACCATACGGACATCGAGTGATCTTCACAGTAAGTGACCCCTGACTATGGCGACATTATACGCCCAAACATAGGTCGGGAAACACTAGTTGATAATAATAAAGAAAGAGCATTCGTTGGTACTGTTTATATATACTGCAAAATGCACGGTGGCAACAATATAAAGTTTAATTACTATAATTTTGTCAGTTATACGACTTTCTCGTAGTCTCCTGTTTACAGATAATTATGAAAGCCGTCGTCAGTCCTACCTCATCTCCGTTAACTACAGCGTATCTGTGGCAGTCACTGTGCCTTTATTGCCAACACGGATAGTTCTGTAAGATTCTGTTCAGTATATTATACAGGATTTTCGTTATATGACGCTGCACAAGCCCGGCATAAGCGGTATACAAGGCCAGGCCAGCTCGCTTTTACTAGCACGTTCGCAGCTGTAACATTCCAGAAGAATGATATTAATACGCACGTCCATGAGGGCCTCAAACCTTAACCAAGCACCATACCATAAAGACGTATAGGTGAGTGGAGGTATAACTCCACGCATTCTTAACCACAACACTAGACGGAAAGCTACCAAAACACACGAAGGGAAAATAATATGTACTGAAGCACCGTATTTTCCGTTCTTCTTCTTCTTCTTGTTTTGCGTTAAACAGGTTCAACGTATTAAATTTATATTACGTTAGTTTTCAGCCTACACTCTCGGCATCAAAGAAATTCTCGAATAATCATATGTTTCCGTTTTAGACAGGTTTTGTTACAACTACTGTACTTATACAAGATAATTTAGATGAGTCGATCACGTTTAGATTTTAAATACTAAAAACCTTGTATTAAGTTTGAAGTGGAACTGGAAGCCGGTCGCCCGGAAAACCACCGTCAGCCACACACACAACTAAATCAGAGATGATAACTCCGGTGATCACACGTGTTGAGCACCAGAAAGAGAGTAGGGGGCACCCCTCTGAGACACTCATGGTCACCGTCACACCTTATCTCAGGCAATCGAAATGGAGATAAAACGTTACAACGTACATAAAACTTGCAAATCTTGAGGGATAAGCAGGGCATTAACGCACACGGTCGATGTAACATGCATGCATCTTCTCAAGTTCGAGATGCTGCACCGAACTGAATACTACAAATATGGGGCACATGTAACTCGTCATTAAAAAGTAAAACTACAGTAGCCATTTTTAAACAAACGCGAGAACATGAGCTTCTAAAAAGGTAGGTGTCCTATTCTTAAGACAAACCAACTATCATGACCACACAAACGAAGAAAGTAAGTACACAGTATAAAATGTAAAATATGCCATGTAACCAGCCTCCGAACAAGTGTTTAGGCTGGTGGGGGGAAGGTTTCCCAGTAAGCATGTTACTCTGAAAGTTGTCAAAGAATCAAGGAAGGGTATCAATAAGCATGACAGGGTAATTGTCAATATTAAAAGAGAATCACAGAGGTGAAATCTCACACAAAACATGTTTACTGGTTTGTCCTATCGTTTCAAGGGCTGCTACTTGCTACTTGCCAAGCGCTTGGTGCTTGAGAAGCTGAAAAACGCTCAGCTAGACAAGAAATTCCCCGCGAAACTCCCTACAGACTCCACCTGAAGGTGGCACGGACATACCAAACTCGTATAAATAACCACCCACCCCTCCCCAGTTTACTCAAAGGCAACTAACGGCTCCCCAACATGAAACTTATGAACTGAAAAGGGTAGCTGGAGAGGAATTAGTAAAATGGTAAATGGTACATGACAACCGTAATAAACCCCAAGGCAGTGACTGGTTACGAGAACTGGGCACCTTAGAAACGCCTGCGTTAAAACGCACAATACAGAAGTGTCCTTGGGTTTAAACACCACACCGCGACAACAAACGCAGCACACATTCCTAACATCGGTACTATATGAAGATAAGTGATCGTCTTTGTCCGCTTTACTCACTCTTCGAGAAACAGACCCAAGTACCACTGGCTACGATGCAGGGTGCCCCAGAGGGTGTATGGCAATGACTGTGAAAATTCCATGTTGGGGATTCAACCCCAGCCGTCCAGCCCGTAGCCAGCTAACTTTATAATCAGTTATCCCAACGCGTGCTGGATGTAACAAAATTTACGTCACCGTCATATCGTAAAGTTGTTCTCAGTTGTCTCTACTTGAGGTGACAAGATCAGACGGCAATCTATTCGTGGAATCGAACACATCACTACGACGCGACACTGTACGACACTCGGTGCTTGGACAAGTGGGTGCGATAGATCAATGAATCTCATGTATTTATAATTTCTAAACCGATGGTATTTCATTTTAACCGGTGCAACAGACTCATTGGCACAAACCAGCGTTCTGCCTAGCTAGAATGGCGTGTGATTGGATGTCACGTAATCACTGGAAGCTGCATGTTACTTAATGGCCGCGTGGCTAAAAGGGTTACATTTAGGTCACGACCATCTCGAAGATCCTTTGCCTTCTATTTATATCGAACCGTAATTGCGAGACTCGTTTTAACGATTCCTGAAAATGATCACACGAATTTCAACTCCAAGTGCTGTACCAGTTTACTTGGGCATTACATACAGATCAAACCAACCTAGGTAAAACAGCCTGCAGCCAGTGAGATGAAATTTACATTGCCGAGAGTATGGGATCCGGCACATTTCAACTGATAATTTTACCAAGCTAACACCCCAATAAAGTAACACTCCCGCTACTTACTGACAGAATCGTACAAGTTGCTATCACTCTCACATTTCTCTCACATTTTCGCAGGAGGATGGAAAAAATGAGGACGTCAATATCAGTACACTGCACCACATGCTTATATGTGTCTGCGTTTGGTCGCCATGCCAACGGGGATGCCGTTGTCATGGAAACACGAAAACCAGTTTCACTCCCCGAGTATCCATAACAACAAGCTCCATTAACGAGAAAGTTCAAGTGACGAACCCGACAATGAAACCTCTGGCTCATATGAACTACCTAAATGGTACATATAATTGGCCATTTAGTTAATACGTATCATGAATGATGAATGAACAGATCATGTTAGGTAGTAACGCGTAATGGTCTTAAGCACGCACGCACGCACACGCGCACGCGCACACACACACACCAAAACTACATTTCTTCCCTTACTACATTACATGCTATCGGCGAGTTCCATTATACTTTGGAAAGTCATCAAAAACACACATACTATTACCCTTACTCAAATCGTAATGTTTTTGTCCATTCATTACTTTTAAACCTTATGCAAAAACACTGCAATAAATCATCGGTCAACGACGATTTTTATTACAAAAATCCACATACAATCCACAACCTAAGACTACAGATCTTCCGACCATTTTTATTACACATACACGTTTGCAAAAAATGAAAATAACAAGGAAAACGAATTAACAAACTTTTACGCCTAATTAACCAGTGGTAGCCTAATTTAGGCATCAATGAACACAGCTGTGCAAATTCAAGACGTGAACAACATTAATAAAGCTTCTTGTTTAGACCACAGAACAACGTGCGGTCATACCTTTTTAACAATGAACCAAGACCTGAACCTCTACGTTTTGTATTACTAGCATTATTATGAAAACGTTTAAATTAGATATATGGGTCAAATTTCAGCCATTACGCTGTGGACGAATAAGGCCAAAACATGCATGACCAAGCGATATAGCATTATAAACTTAACAAGCAATAACAACTCATAAAATGTGAATTTTCAGCATAACAAAACTAAGCTGAACAACATTTAATCATTATAACCAAATTAATTTACCTCAAAATAATGAATTTATCCGCAAATGCTCCCGACCATAAGCACCAACATCCCTTCTGCTAATGTAGTAACACCCAAACATATGAGTGTATGTATCCACGCTGCAACACTGTTTACAGATGCGACGAAATGGTGAACTGTTCGGAAACGAAAAAGTGAAACAAATCACGTCACATGAGCAAAACAGCAAACAAAGTTTCAAAAAATGCTACAGTATATTCTAATTTAATTAATAAACTGTAATGATTTAAAATTGTATGTAAATATTTCTTTTCTGTAACAACATACGTTTACTTTCAACGGAGTTTTAATCACGTATTACAGTTACCCAGAGCAACCAACATCTGAAAACAAAATATCTACCACAGTGAGCATGGATGGTCTTCCTTCACACTGCACGAATAAAGACGTAGAAAATAATAACCTTAATATACGGTAAAGACGTTGTTACACATTCAGTCCAAATAAATAATTGTTCTCACGTTAATAACGATTTGTCAGGATTGTCACATTAAGAAATCAAGCAGTGCAAAAAATTTTATACACGCGAAATAAAATGTCCCTCCACCAAACTCCCTCCCCCTCGCCAGGGGGCTCAAAGAATTAAGTATTGCTGGTATTTGTTTTCTCTTAATCACTTAAGAAAAGGAGATTAATACTATGAATGAAATAAGTTGCCCGTATGTTGTACAACATATTAACGGCATACTCTTCAATCCCGAATTGTAATCAAGACTAGCAAATCTACCATCAAAGGATTCTACTTCTGTAACATTAATAGAATTCGCAGAAATACATCATATATAGCCTTACAAAAAATAGTTAACACAAGACCAATACACAGTCTCACGTTGTCAAGCAAAAACAAAAGTTGTAGCTCAGCATACCGTAAACACAATCTTAAGGGTCACAAACAATAATGGAAAAGGAATACAAATTACAAACTTGAAAATATGAAAGTCACTGGGTGTGTTCTTTGTGCACTTCGTCGCATGATTGGCAACTGTTGAAGATAAAGCATCGAAACATGCATCGAGCAAAAATTTCTTTACCTACTTAACACAGGAAATACTGATTTGGTGTAAGAAGTAGGACTTGTACTTCCTTGAAAGACGGACTTACAAAACGTATGTTTATTTATATCAGATACAGAAAGTTACTATTATATGAAACAGGTTCTTAGTTACGCGCAATAAGTATAGCCTAAAACTCTCGCTCTACTCCTAAAATCAAGCCCCAGAATTTCTATAAACATATGGTAGCGCCCGCAACGGCAAGATGACCTCAATGCTGACAACGTGACAAAGTTCTAAGTACAATGCAGTTCCTGCTCATCTAACCCATCGCGCATAAACAGATGACGCATCATGTATTTTTTTTTTTTTTTTACTCGTACTGTCCAGATGCAGGCATATGACAAAACACCTCTGTTTGCGTCCTCTGTGGTCGCCCGAGCTCATTCCTGCCAACTTCCACCTGTAGGCGCGTCGCTTTCTCTGTGACCTCACAAAGTGCAGTTTATTTCAGGACGTCTATACATGAGGCGCGCTGTTGTGTTTGATGGCAGTGGTTACAACAGTGCAAGCTCTCACAATTTTAAACCGTATCAGGAACTGCTTGCATCGCAGAACCCGGTTTGGTTTGCATTCACTCTAAGTGGATCATATGAGATTTCAGACTTCTCCTGCAGTGTAGTTCCGACTTTCCCTCGTTTGGGTTATTACGCGGCGCAGGTTGGTAGCAGGGTTCCGATGTTTCGGCGCAACCAACAGGTCCAGTTTCCAAGGTCCAAACAGCCTTGGACTGCGTTACATGGAGAAATAATGGGGATGATGTGTCTATCCACTGGCATGTATTTCAGCCACAAAACTACAAGAAGCAAATGGTAGTGATGACTTTCATTGAAGTGCACAAGGAAGTTTCATTTGGATGTTTGGATCACAGTAAATCAGGATAGCTCAGTATGATGACTAGACAAAGGTGTCCTATGTCCGAGGTACAATTCCAGGCACGGGCAGGGTGGGGCACATCCAGTCTCCTATACAGTGGGTATTGGGGTAAAGCAGCCAATGTATGATGCCGATCATGCACCTCCATTTAAGAACAGTGCCAAGGCTTATCAATATAAGATCCATTTCAGTATTAGCTTCTAATGTACAGTTCAGGTCTGTCAAGGGGTTTCTTGCATCAAAGTTTTTGCTCAGATCTTGTATACATTTCTTACCTCCCCCACACATTCAGTTTTCCCCAAGCATTAGTATAATGTAGGCCTACAGAATGAATTTGTGTGTACTTCAGTGTGATTTTCATACAGGTTTTAGTATAATGCTTGGGGCCAGGGATCTGCAGAAGCAAACCAAAATCTACTGGACACTCCAACAAAATCCAAGGGACCAAAGTTTCAAAATATTATTCACAGAAATAATTATTTAATATGCTATAATGCTTAAAAATTTTTACAAAATGTGAACACTGGAGACAGAAATAATGAATTATGTATCTTTCTGTACCATGTGTGTGATGATACATCATGCAACTCACGAAAGTGAAAAACATACATAATCACTGATCTTGTTTAACTTGTTTATGGCAAGTTGGAGCCCCCAGCGCTACTGCTCATTCACATTTGAAAGTTTCTTAACAGCCATGTTCTCATTTTGAAATTAAATGGTGTGTTGCATAATTAGAGTCAAGCAATGATGAACATCCAGCCAGGCTAAAATGGTTCAAACCAAAGGATTCTTGGCTAATGAAGGAAGACAACAGAGATTGGCACAGAACATGCAAGGAAATTATCATCAGTTTGTGCAAACAGAAATGACCTGTGAAAATAACCTGGCATAGATGGCAGGGTCATAGTAGAAGGGATAGTAGAGATGTGAAGGGCAAGCAGAAACTGATTTGTCTGGCTCAAGACAAGGACCAGCAGCAGGCTGTTGTGAAATTGTCAATGCTCCATGTGTGAGGTGTCAAGTAATATCTTGAGCACATGAGCAACTACCAGCTTCTCAAGAAGGTTTGTGTGCGTGCTTTCTAATTTGTGAAGTAATGCAACCACAAAAATTAGGTTAGGTGATCTGTTGGCAATACTTATAAAACTGCTTAGATTAAGATAGTATGGACATACCGAACAGATGAATAATGAGAGAATGCCCAGTAGTGACAGCCTGAATGCAAAGAACAAGAAAAAGATGGGCTGATGAGGCTGAAGAGGATTTGAAGATAATGGGACTAAAAAACTGGCATGCACAGGCCAGAGACTGGAAGGAATGGAAGTGGATTGTATTGGAAGCTAAGGTCCACAACAGTCTGCAGTGCTTGAGAAGATGTGCTGGCAACATATAGTAACCACAGCAGGTCAGTTGAGTAAATATCCATCAAACAATCATGATTTTTAATTAAGACATCAACTTCTGAGTTCCTTAAACCTTAAACTTTATTTTGATTTTGAGAAAAGTTCATAATTCAGCAACACATCACTCTTCCGGTATCAAGTGGACTTTGAATACAAAACTTGCGTGATTCCTCACACAATTCAGATGTGAATATTCTTTCATTGTAGTATATATATTTATTTTGTATGACTATTTGACATTATGTGTAATTGATTGACAACTCTGAAACAGAATCTAAACATAATGGACAATGCACAAACAAGAAGTACAAAACATGTAAATAAAGAAATTGTTAATACCTATGTTCTTGTGCAAGGAATGGTTCATGTATAGAGAACAAATTCTAACAGGAAACAGCAGTGTAACTAACAAAAGCAATTCAAAACCTGTGTTATGTTCACAAATTTCATGTAACATTACTGGAAACCTCCAATATTCCATATGAATTCTGTAACCATCCAACTGTACACATATCTTACTACAATATAACACAATTTATGCCTTAATGTTATTTGTGTAACCACCTGAAGTCAATTCACAGACCTGTCAATTACACAAATTTCATGTACACTATGAACAATCGTGTGACTGGTTTCACACAACAGTTCCTGACTACAGTTTCTAGGGGTATTTTAATTTCATAATTTTCTTTTTATATCACCTGTAGCTTATGAAATAAAAACATCAAATAAATATATTTGGTTGGTAAAGTTTATAACCATAAACAATATAATGCTTAAATTTAGCAGAGTTCATTGACCCAACTGCTGCTTGCGTAGTGAAGTGTTCAGTATCACATGCTGGAAGAAACTGGAGTAAAGCAAGCACAGTATCTCTTACAGAATTTAATTTCTATGAAAACCACAGCAAATTTTCGTTCTCTTAAATACCCCAGAGGGTGTTCAGTGTTATTTTTAAATACTGAAATTACATAAATGGACAAGTTTTGCCCTGTGAACCTACCTCAAGAAGCATGTATGATATTACAGTAGTTTATGTCTGGGTCTTCAAAAATTCTCTTTCTTCAAACTGTATCTATCAGTTGGAAGAAGTTACAGTTAATTACCTCACATGGAGAAGCTACCAGCAGTTCATATGCAGAACCTTATAAAATCAGTTACGATATAGTAATGAAGTGTGATACATGTCAACACATGACAGGCCATGGGTAGGCCTATGACAGGTCAGCAAATTATACAAAACAGTGAAGAGGTTAAACATCATGTATGGATTAAATTTTGAACAAATATTAGAACTACTGCAATGCCATATGATATAATCCATACATATTTAATAAAATGATAAAGTAGTTACTACTAGTTCTCTAGCTGACTGATATGGAATAATTTCACCATTCGCAAAACAATACTTGCATGTTTGCCAACATAAACAGAAAAATACTCACTTTACAAACCATAAGCATTTTCCAAGTTTTGTGAGGTCAGGATGTGAATACTTAATAATAACCATCAATTCCAGTCACAAAATGGTGCATTTCTGGTTATTAATATACTAAAATTAAACCAGGGAAAGTAATGTTCCTACACCACACCTCTGAAATACCGTTTAATAATCTGTATACATACCACAAAAAGTTTTGTCACCTAACTGTAACAAATGTTTCCACTTTACCAAGGGTTATATTATCCCTGCATATCATACATACCCTTAATACTGTGGAAAGGTATCACACATCCCTGTCCCAGTAATCACACTAAATAACATTGTAGTACACTATCTTAATGACACTAATATTCCTGAGTTTGTGAATGTCATAAACAGGCAAATTTGGCACTAACATAAGGATTTTATAATATTTTTCCATCTTTATGATAGATCAAAATATATCCAGAATTTATGTTTGGAACTACAAATTGCAACTATCTCTTGGCAGTCTGTTAACATAGCTGCATGCCACTATTCCTAAAGTAGTCTGTCTCCAGAGATTTTTGGATAACTGGAATACAGAGTGGAGAAGAAGAGGATATGAGAGAACTATTTGAAAAATAGTGGATCAGCCACTGTTAATGACAGTTTCTAAAAAAAATCAATCAAAAGTAACAAGACTAGATAATTTACCTTCAATTTTGTACTAGCAGAGTACTTGCCAAAGTTCCAAACACGCTTTGCCTAACAGTGGCTATTTCTGTCCCTCATATATCTGCTGTGGAAAACAAATTGCCCCAAGTTTGTGAAGATAAACCTGAACAAGAAGTCCTAAACAGAATAAATAATACCTAGAATGCTCAAATTTATATGGTCATACTACAAAAAATATAAATTAATATTATACAATTCAGTGTTCTGTTCTGTGCATCATCTCAACAAGTAAAGGCAACACTGTTGTTGTGATTAGAGCTTTAAGGACTGATGTGGAGACACATTTCTGTCCAGTGCTCCCCAGCATCTCAAATAACACTGCTTTGTTTGAAAATTCCCAAATGTTGCCCATTTGTCTTTCTCATGAGAGTAGTATTAAGATGAAGAAGAGCACAGCACTAGTGGAATGATACTCATAACAGGGAAAACCTGAGGTTCTTGGAGAAAACTTCTCCCAGTGCCACTTTCTCCATGACAACTCCCATGTGCACTGGCTGGGACAGAAACCAGGCCTCCATGACCACAGCCTGGCAACTAACCACCTGAGCTATGGCAAAGCCACAGGAGTGACATTCATCTGAATTATACATAAAACTGCAGTTCCTACCTCAGACCAACCAGCTGATGTTGTTAGGGAAATAAGACACTTATTGTGAGAATGAAAGTATAAACAAATGCACTGTGTGTGACATAATGTAGACATCCTGAATGTTACAGCAGATGGTGCATAGGGTTACTGCTTGGCTTTAAAAGGTTAATTAAGAATGATGCTATGACAGCACATGCAGATATGTTTATGGCCTATCTCCATGCCACATCTAAGCATACCTGGTGTCAGTGTTTCATTAATGACTGTAATGAAACTAAAAGCTCTATGTATAATTTTATACAACTGCTTTTAATATGACAAGCGAGGGGATTGGGGGGGGGGGCTCCACACAAGACGCATATTTTCTTATGATCCTAGAATTCCAGAACTTTACTTTCAGTGGTGTTAATGTTGCTCCTACTGTGTAAATCCATGCAGCTGTCATGCTAATTTATGATAAGAAATTAAATTTACAGAACGTGGGTGCCAAAATTCTTTGTCTGCCTGTCTGCTATATGAAATATACAAACCTGTAAATCTGCTTGTTGGTTCCTCACATTAAGGGTAGAAAACAGACTGAGAAGTTGGAATAGTGTAGTCAGTATAGTGACAAAGCTACTGGTTGGACAACCCCGGGACCATTATTTTGTTTCCAAGCAGGGACAAGAGATTCTTCTCCGAGATGCCCAGAGCAGCTGTGGGGCTCATTCGGCCTCCAATTCAATGGGTGCCAGGTGCTCTTTCCCCTGGAGTAATGTGACCAGGGTGTGAAGCTGACCACTCACCTCCAACTACTGCCAAGGGTAAGGATCAGTGAAGCTATACTTCTGCTCTCCCCATATGCGCTCATGGCATGTACAGGCACAGCTTTACCTCTTACTTTACCATGGGCTGAGGGGAATTTGAGAATTGAGCAATGAGCAGAATATTTGGACCTAAGAAGAACGATGTAGGACGAGGCTGGAAGAAATTCCATAACGAGGAATTTCATGATTTATACTCCTCGCAAAATATCCTTTGGATGGTCAATGATTAGATGTATTGGACAGGACTACATACATGGTTTTAGTGGGAAAACCTGAAGAAATGAGACCACATAGAAGATCAAGGCACAGGCAGGAGGCTAATATTAATGTGGATATCGACCAAATAAGATGGGGGAGTATGGACTGGATTCATCTAACTCAGGAACTGGACCTTGCCAAGGGCTGTTGTGAACACTGTAATGAACCTTCAGGTTTCATAAAATGCAGGGAATTTCTTGACTAAACAAGCAGCTACTAGCTTTTCAAGAGGGACTCTGCTCCATGGAATTAGTTAGTTCGTAAGTGGCCTCTAGTGGCATGATGATTATACCAAGTTTCGTAAGTTTCGTTAGTTGCTATCCCCCGGATACTCTTGTGCATAACAAGCTTCTTTTTTTATTCTTCTGACAGCTGTATGGTCAGTGACACACTGTATGTACTCTACCATCTTCCAACAGACTGCCTCCTAGAAATTCCCCAAGGACAGGGGTGAGAAAAACATTAGTATCAATCTTCTTCAAACAGCCATTTTTTTTTTAAATTTGTACTCTGGAGTGAATATTGTTATGATGAATAAATCGTAAAGGATCAGATGAGCAGAAATTGAGAAATACAGCACTTTGATCAGAAAACATCATGGTAGGCCTGGGTATTGAAATGGAGCTTAGAAAAATATGGTGTCAAAATGAACACTGTACCCTTACTGACTTCTGTGAAACACAGTGAAAAATTTTGGGGTAAAAAAAAACTCACGAAGGTGTGGAAAGACAGTACGTGTCATTATTCTTCCCATAACTTCCTTTTCAGGTCCAACAGTACTAACACATAACAATACATTTTATTTCTTATTCCAAATGTACAAATAAAACATCTGATTACGTGTAAATGTGGTCAATGAATATTAGAGAAAGTTACTGACTATAAATGCTTCAAGAAATATACGAAAATAAATGTAATAACAAAAAACAGTGAAAATGAAACATTTCTGAACACAGTTATTGTGTGTCTTTGAGGAAACTGGGAAAATTCCAAACAGAAAACTTATTATATGAAAATGTGATGAATATTACTTTATGGTAAGACAATTTTGAAGTTTGCAAACTTAGATTATCACCACCCAAAATATGAGAGTTGCTGTACAAAATGGGACAAGACATGCTACAACAGAAAATGGTTTTATGGAAGGTATTCATTTCAAGAATGAAAAGAGAAAATCTCCTGTCACAAACGTTGCTACTATGATATACAAAAGGTAGTCATTAAGTAACTGTGACCTACTAGAAGTGATCATTAATGAAGGTTGTCCAAGTGTGTTGCATGGATATATGACAGTTCTTCACAGCAAAGTTGCCTGTGTTGCCACTTCGTTTAACCTGAATGCTTTTAGTACTGTATAAATAAGACGTAACAAAAGTGAAGACCAGCTAGTGATAATTATTACTGGTTCATATAAATCAACAGCTACATACTTTGTTTCCTTAGAAAATAACATTCACAGAATTCTCTGAAAGAAAAGTTATTCATGTTAGATTAGAACAGACCATGAACTGAACTGTGGAATAAGACACAGTATGTCTGCAGCAGATAGTGCCACTACACAGTAATAATGTTACAGAACCTACAAACATATGACTTATCTAAATATTCTGCATATTTTCTTTCTGATGAAAAAATTACCTCTGCTCTGTGCAGAGTGCTTGAAGTGGGTTGAACAACATCTTGCATCATTTTCAGTGAACCTACATCACTCTTCTTTTAAGTATAAAACAGGTGTACTTTAATCTAATGTATGCAAATAAAACCAGACCAAAAAACACACTACACTTTTCTCGCAATTCTAGTACAGCTTATGACTATATTACCAGTTCCAACAGTCAAACAGTATGTGGCAAATAATTTACTGAAGTCTATTTATAGTGTAGCATTCACAAAGCAACATTCATACTTCCGGATTTAAAAGGACTAATTGTCATTTATTTACTGCAGGATGAGTAAACTTCTTATAACAGCACAGGTATGGCACATTCTCAAAAACATACACCTCAACTGAAATGTTAAAGTTACTGTAATGCCTAAGGAATTTTTCAATGTATGAATGGTAGAATTATTTTAATAAAGTCCCTGGCATTAGGCAGAGGAAATGTTGGCCAGCCCTGGCTGACATCACGAGTTTGCAACCACAGACATGGGTGTGCCAGCATAGTAACCTATGCATACATTGCAGCTATAATCACGTGACTAGGTAGGAGGGCTGTAAGGTCAGGCTACCCTATTATGAACTGACAGCCTGCTGGTGGTGAGACTCATGCCAAAGGCCATATAAAGGTGATGGGGATTTATGCAAGTAATCCTACTGTACTAAATTCCTATCTCTTGAGAATGACTCCCCCCCCCCCCAGCCAGTCTGCAGTTCACACACCTCCAATAGTTTTGTCATTCCCACTAAATGAAAGAGCTGTAATTCTTACACTTGCATATGTAACGCATAACTTAAGCAATGTATGGGTTACCGTAGGGACAATCTCAGCGCATGTGTCAAGTAACTTGGGTATCTTCTTGTTTCAAAATAAAGAAATAGCTGCTTATGTCTTCCACTTGAACTGTAAAAAATTTTTATATCATCAAGATCTTTAAATCTACACAAAGGTAATTAAAGTTACATTATTCTTTTTACACCTGTGCAATGCTAAAATGTGCAAATAAGGCAGGTCATGTTATACTCGTTACATCCAATCTGGCTGCTGCTGCTCTATACTGCATGCAACATGTTGAACACATGGTACAGCCTTGTAAAACGTTTCATTTTCATAATGTTTTGTTCTTATGTGAGACATGATTCTCACAAAATGGCCAGCCAATTCTGTACAGCCTGTAACGAAAGGCTTTGCCATAACATGGTCAACATACACATTGCAGGATCTGAAAATGAAGTGGAACATACATCAGGGTATCCACAAACTGCAGGTACTGCAAAGCCTTACACTTAATTTAAATTAGCAGATTTTAAACTGTTATGTATCTAGCTGTCTAAAATTTAATGGTTGTAACTTGCTTTTGTTGAGACCTATGTGCTGCTAATACACATACTCTATACTGCATTTGACATGAATGCATAAATAACTCACATTCCTGGCTGTCAGACCAAAAGGCGTATTGGCATTTAAATCAGTGTAAGAAAGTGCCTCATAATTTTAAGTAATATTTGTTTATTTGCTATCATATTTCTCTGACCATATGACCCCTTCTCAGGAGCAAATCTCAAATAAAATGATTTTATTGCTCAATTATAAAGTAAGTACAAAATTTTCAGTATAATTCTCTTAAGTTGAGTAGAAATGAGGGCACTGGCAATAACGAAATCCTGATTGACTGATGGTGTGTCATCATGAAATGTATCTGAAAAACAGTTGTTACAATGTAGCAATTCCAAAAACACAAGTGGATAACTGTGTGCAAGTAAGGCAATTCAGTAGTGCTGTATGATCATTCATGGAATAAACAATTGGTATCAAAACCTTGGGTCTCCACTCCATCAAAACAGGAGATATTTAATACTGCAAGATAATTTGAAGACAGCCTTTTATATTTTAACATTTTATGTTTTAATGCTTTACATGTATTTCAATCTGAATAATTTTAATGATATGGTACACAGATTAACTGTTGCAAATAGCTAATGTATATTTACCATCTGCTGACATGCAATATGCTACCTATGTCTTTGTAATATTGTGGCTCCCTGATGAGGGCTATGATATGCAGCCAAAACAGGTAGGAGTGTAAAAATTGCTTCGTGCAGTAGTTGAAGTAAAACTTGTATAATTACAATAAACCTTCACCTGCTAACTAGGAAACTCAACTGCAACAACTGAGAAATGAGTTAATACAAAGCCTTCTGGCATTTAAACTTGTACTACTAAGGTAAAACCTCTATCCAGTGTCAGGATGCACAGAAACAAAAGGTGATCATTGTTACATTTAAAGATTCTGGAACCCAAAAAAATTAAATCCAGAAGTATGAACGATATGCTAGAGTACACACTTTTATGTCTTTAATAAATCATCATTCATATCATACTTAAAGATCACTGGGGATGATAAAATCTGGATATGAAGTCATGAGATGACTAGAAGATTGTAGTGCCTAAAATTATCCACACAGAATTTATGCAGTAACTTGTGTTTCCTATTACATGTGGCTGCTGAATAGGAATACTTCTTTCTCTACTAGCTAGTGTACAAAACATAACATCTGCGATAAAAAATAAAGGTTGCATGTTAAATGATGGCTGCAATAAAATGTCCCATTGTTATTGTTACATACCACATATAAAACAGGTACAAGGTGTCCTACAAATAGGCCTTAAATTTCAAACTCTTTGGATGCTACGTACACATCCTGACACTTTTGAAACCATTCAAACTCTAGAAAACACACAAATACACAGAACAGGCTATCAAAAGTATGAACAACATTTTGAAGGACTGTATTTCATGACATGGTAGACTTGCACTCAGAAACATCACAATAAGTTCAACAATTTCCTCCCGCTTCAATGTTAGTGTTTAAAATGGGTAACACTGGTCCTCTTTCTGTGGGTGGGGGGCTGCAGCCACAGCACTCACATTTGAAATGGGACCTAAAAATTATTATGAATGGTTGGTGGATATTTTGTTCATAATGCCATTAAGTGGAATAAAGTTCAGCTTACATGTCAAACACTGCACATCAGTTGTGGTTCATTTGCACGACCTGATGGTAAAAAATGGTCTAGCTCCTAATTTCTGAGCAGGCACCTAATCCAAAGAAAAACCTGGCATACCCCAAATTTAAGGCATCCAAACCACTTTGCTTGAATTGCAGAACATGCACCACATTACTGAGAAATAACTGGCATTACAATTAATTTGTGAAAAGATAAAGGTCTAACTTGAATGGTTGCCCTAATACTGAAGCAAAATAAGGCCTGATTGTAAATTTCAGACTCTGCCATATGACTGCCAGTACTTGCAACACTAACTATATAACACAACAGAAATAAAAAAACTCTTGGGTGTATTTTGACATACTAAATCACCTATGAATGTTAGTTGTAATTAAATGAAATACAGCCCTTCAAAATATGAGCAATCATCTCTGTATATGCTGTATTTTGAAACACAAAAAACATTTCTGCCTCCCCATGTGAATAACTGTTTAGCACGTATGACATTACAAGCTTATCTGGCTGGAAGGAAATCCTGAAAGAAACAGTAGCCAAGTCTGTAAAAAAGTTAAACATAATGGAAAAAACATCAAACTTTTGCAAGCCAACAGATAACCTGAAACAATACCACTACAGAAAACAAAACTATGTAATGAATGAACGATGTAATATTACAGCAGTAAAAGAAACCAGCTAGTATATGGCTTGTCATATAAGCACAAACTATAGCAGGTTCTGTCCATGCCTGAAAAGCATCATTGGTAAAAATCACTATCTTAAATGCCACCCCTCTGAACAGTTAACAAATGTGCCATAAATTTTTCAGGAAAACTACAGGTTCTCATTTTCTATGAAATGAAGGTACATAAGTAAATTACAGTAAACACAATAACAGTACAGTTGTCATATCTATAAACAAATGTGCCTAACATTAGAAGTATCACAGTTTTAAGAAACACTAAGCCCTTCTGTTTTGCATGGCAGAACCATGTTACATCTCCTATATACATTTCATTTCTTGATTCTCTCTCATGAGTAATTTTGTGTTGATTGTTCTTGCATGACAAGTAACAACAAGATCATTCACATGACAAGATTATGTACAGTACAGCTCCAGAATACATGTTATTATGAGAACCTGCTGGTGTTGTATGTCGAAGAAAGGACAGATATCAAGAACACCTTACATCGTCTCTGAACCAAATCTGCAAGTGTATTTTAAGCTATATGATTGAAACAGCATAATGAAAGTTGTAGTCACAATCAGTAAACCACACAAAGTACCAATTTCAGAAACCAAAGTAAATCTGAGCCATTTTGATACGTTCAGACATGCGCTTTGACACTCCTGATATAACTGCTCCTCTTTTAAACATCTTTGGTTATGAATTTACATGGTGCAGCAGCATTTAGCATTTGTTTCAGATGTTTATGTTACTGAGAGTAAATAATTCACATATTATCAACAGAGAAAAGTTAAGGAAGCATTCAAAATAACAACCTCCCTGAAATACTGTAATTTTAACGTGTTCAGGAATAAGGCTGGAGAAACTTACATCAGGGTCTTACAGGTTAAGATGCTGCACAGTTTAGTACACAGTTACCAGCAGTTCAGAGAAACCTGCTGCTTCCATCTTCAGAACAGAAGAGTCTTCTACCATGAAGATGGAGGTATCAGTTTTCTCCACACATTGGTGTCAGTTTGCCAAACTACATGGTGTTATGTCCCAGAAGAACCATAACCTTAATATTAACCACAGTGACAAAACCTTGTCTCTGGGGCAAAATGAATGAGCTGCAGGCATATCATACCAATATTAATCCTTTGGCACTAGAATTAAATGCCCAAGGTGATGTGCAGGAGACTGGAATTTAAACGAGATCTGCATAAAGGCCATCAGTAACGGCCATAACCTCTATCTGACGTTCATCATTTTGAGCATCACATTGTATAATGGGTATATTTAATGTTACGTGCCAAATGGTTAGGATTGTCATTGTCCACTGTTTCAGGAATATATAAGGTAATATACACATTTTGAGAGGTGGCTCTCCTCTCATCCTCAGGTGACTTGGTCTCTTTATAATGACAGATTTCTTACTGTATAATTTAATTCTAAGAGGCATGTCTGATGTACACTACATTTCAAGGGACTACATAACTTTTGTCTCTGGTGAGTGGATGACATTAAATTGACAGACATTTTCTACTTTCTGTCATTCACTTAAAACAAAAAGACAACAAAAAATAATAAAGGATCTACAAAATGGCACTCAAGTCACCTGACAAGCAGAACAGGGCCACCACTCAAAATAACATGTATACCACACTTTCAACAATGGACAATGACCATCATAGTAAAAAAAATCAACTTTTTGAGCGTCACTGTAGGGCAGCAATGAGCAAAATGCGGCACTTTCACCTTTGCAACATGGCGCGTGATCTAATTTCAGAAACATGAAACTAACTATCTAACTAACTAACTAACTAACTCCATGAAGCACAGGCCTTCTTGAGAAGCTAACAGTTTCTCAGCTAATCAAAAAGTTCCCCGCATTTTATGGAACCTGGAGGTTCATTACCGCATTCACAAGAGCCTGCCATCTGTCCCTATCTTGAGCCAGCTCACATGAAACAAAAATATACGAAATTCAACAAATAATTATTTCCTTTGCATACATAACAAAAATATTGTTCAAAACACACTGTCTTATTTACCATGTAACATACTTTACATAACAAAATATAAACACAAATTCTATCTCACATAAAAGTAAATATCGCACTGCTTGGAAAATGTAACACAAACAAAATTACTTTTGTTTGCTCAGTTAATTGTACTCAGGATTTATTATGGAAGAGGTACAAGCAGGGACCTATTAGGTACGATTAATTTCAAATTTTGTGCAATGAATTCAAATTTTTTAAGACGGATTTCAAGTTAAATTTTACAGCCCTAAAATTGGCACTACTGATGACAGGGTATTACCAACAATGATACATAATTTAAAAAATATACGTATTACATGTAATGTGGCCCACAAACATTTTTTTCCTTGACTTGGCCCTCATTCCCAAAAGGTTGCTCATCACTGCTGCATGGATAGACCCACGAATTTCCAGCCAGTTCTGAACATGTTAATACAGATCTCTTGCATTTTGTGTGGCTAGATCAAGAATTTATAAAAATGATAAAACCATGATTAAAAACAGAACAACACAAAAAAAGGAATGACTTCTCTGCAGAATACACAATGAAATTAGCTTCATAAACATCAGACATCTAGAAGGCTGGAACAGATCCATACATCAAGAGCATGTGCCATAAAAACATAGTTCTTGGTCTCAGAACCTTGGAACCAAACATTTAATTGTGGTTACTTTACTTACCCACTTTGTGCAATTTCAATTCTTGTCTGTTTATACAACTAATCAGTCTTGTTTAAGACAATGGTCACAGACTCGAACAGGGCTGTCCCATCCCCGACAAGGTACAGCACGTTTATTTTTGGAGCAGTTCTTGCAGACACCTTGTCCACAGTCACGACAATGATGCAGAGTAACTCGGGGACCAAACTGAACATTGCAACAGCAACAATGTGTGACTTCGTGATCTGGGACCCAGTATGATGGACGGGCTGTATCCTTGATTAGCTCTGCAATCACAAGACAATGATGTAAAGTGACCTGCAGACTGACACCAAAAGTGTGTGACCTTATGATCTGGGACCCAGTATAATGGAGAGGTTGCATCCTTGATTAACCCTGCAATCATGATACTATATTGCAGAGTGATGTGGGGACCAAAATGAACCTCACAACAGCTGCAACGTGTGACCTCATGATCCAAGACCCAGTATGAAGAACAGGCTGTATCCTTGCTTAACCCTACAATCACAACACAATAACGCAGAGTGACCCAGGAACCAAATTAAACCTCACAAGCGCAGCAGCGTGTGACCTCATGATCCGAGACCCAGTATGACGAACAGGCTGTATCCTTGCTTAACCCTACAATCACAACACAATAACGCAGAGTGACCCAGGAACCAAATTAAACCTCACAAGCGCAGCAGCGTGTGACCTCATGATATGGAGCCCAGTATGATGGACAGGCTCTATCCTCAATTAACTCTGTAATCATGTCACAATAAATGTATATCAAATCCTCATTTCATTTAAAATGACCATTATATCTTTTACAAGAATGTGCAAGCTTAAATTTACATGTAACTTCTTCAGGTATGCTTTCATAAGAACAGGCTTTCTCCCAGGAACTTGCAGCTAAAATTCACATGTGCTGAATGAAGACTGAGGTAATGGGTTCAAACCCCACATAAGAGACAACCTCCCAGAAGAAGATACTCTGTGGTCATAATGAGACACAACCTGTAAAAGTGGCCACTATGTTTCCTATGACAAATCATGTTGCAGAATATTTACGTAACTTTCCAAAGTTAATGTTCTCTTGTACCTAATGAAATAAAATAAGAAAACATTTTCGGCATGAGTTACCTTTCTTTTTACACACACTATTCTAAAACTTATGCTTTTCCAAGTCCTGTGAAGGGATTCTCAGAATTATCCAAACTCAAAATCTGGGAAGATAACATTCAAAGAAAACAAAATGAATACAGACAAAATAAGCACTTTCTGTTCATAAAAATTGCAATCTGTCACACAGCGTGGAACTTAAGATTTTTCTTCGATCTGTAACTGAAATGACATATTACTTTTGACTGCAAAACAAATTATCACTACTGTATGTTATAAATTATGTGTGTGTGTACATATATATACAGTGACAAAGAAGAAAATATTAACTTTCTTACTTGTGCTCCTAAAATGGCATATCAAGGTTGATATGCGGAAGAAAGCGTAGTCCACAACTAACAGTTAAAACATCAGCCATGTTAGCATCACCAGTGAATGTTCAAGTAGAGTTTATTCCCTCTTCCTTGACTACCATGTTTGACCCCAAGAGTGCTTTTCAAGTGCAGATATTTATCACACACATGAAAGACACTCTTACCTTTTAAAGCACCAAATTTA
The DNA here is from genome assembly GCA_013340265.1 of Coptotermes formosanus. NCBI lineage: Eukaryota > Metazoa > Arthropoda > Insecta > Blattodea > Rhinotermitidae > Coptotermes > Coptotermes formosanus. The sequence goes on along the minus strand of BLKM01007573.1, from coordinate 165,804 downwards.
TCACTGCAGTTGTATTAAGTGTGATTTTCAAGCACAAGTTATCATTAGAAAATTCTTTATTAAAATTTTTATACAATTAATAACATTTCACAACCAATCAAATAACATACTAGTTATTTTAGAGTAGGTAATCTCTTTCAGTAGGGCACTGTACCTGATAAAACTGCATGTACATCTTGGAAACCATATCACACAAGTTCACACTAATGGAAATGCTTAGACAAGCATAATGACATATTCTTGTTTTGGCGTAAATGACAGAAATCCAACCGTTACATTTGTCATGACAATATATACTTCAAAAACAGTTCTGAGTTCAAGAAAAATAAAACACTCATTTTTTTTTTGGTTGCTTCAATGTGAATATGACATGCATAAGCATTTAAACTATTGAAACTGGCATAAAACAGTCCTTAGGATACTGAAAGATTATTTCACAGGACAGTGAAGTTCAGAATTCAATTAATTTTCTTTTGTTCCAGCATTAACCAATACTGCACAAATGCAAACTCAGCAACAGTTTTCTAATTATGTAAATTAGTGATACGCATTTTTATGAAATGTGGAGAACCTGGGTATATATGCAGTATATGTATATAACTGAATAACAATGCCTACAACAAACACTGACAATGAAGGTCAAACATCATGTAAGCAAAATTAAAAAACAACAGTAATGATTACCTCTGGGATATTCCAGTACAGAGGCAACTGTAGAGAGTGTGCTGACAACAGCTTCACCATACTTTCTTGCTCGGACTGCAGTGTCATCAGTATCATTTAACAACCCTGTGCTTGCACGGGAAGGCGCTGTAATTCAGAACCATTACCTTCTAAGATTGTGAAATGTATAAAAATTTCCTAAAAAGCAGAGTTCAGATTACATTCCCAGTTTATGGATAAATCTGAACACAAAAACATTCATAATCCCTATGTGAATACCACACATAACTTTTGAAAACCTGCAATTCATAGTGCAAAATCCATAACAGAACATAAAATATGTGAGCTTGGTGACCACTAACCTGAGAAAGACATGGTCAATTCTAAAGGGTTTTGACACAGTTACATTACACTTAGGATTAGGTTTCTGGACACTGTTCATCATCTCATATAAAAAGAATATATTTTGGGAACTGAATCTGTTTGTCCTCAAGTGGCACCTACTCAGTTGGGTCAGACAGGACTATTTGACTGCCTTTCCACACTTATATTTAAGGAAAGGAATGGTCCCAGGTCCCAAAACATTGTGTTCCTTCTTGAGTACAACTTGCCAGATAAAGTCCACTAACATTATCAGTTCTAAAGGAGACAATGTTTGGCAATCCATGCACTTCCGTTCACTCATCAAATTCTGTGTGGTACACATGTTCACTTCATCTATTACACTCTTTGCCCACTACTTTTGGGATTATATTCAGAAGTGATAAGATGGGCAAGATATGATTCAAATAATAAATGTACACAGGATTTGGGCTGGAAAACCACACACTTGAGAGACCTATGAGTACAGAGGACAGCAGTAACATTTATCTTTGGAACCTGTGTGTGTGTGTGTGTGGATATGGATTGGACTACACTAGCTCGGGATAAGGCTCACTGGTGGGGTCTTGAGAAAACGGCAATAAACTTTTCAGTTACAAAGAAATAGGAAACTTCATGACCAGGTCAGTAACTATTAATTGTTCAAGGAAGACGTAGCACTAAGGACATGTTATAAGAAACATCACCTTCCTGGTAGCACTCATCACACACTCGAACTGGAGTCATCCATCCCTTGCTAGGAACTGGCATAACATTTTTTGAACAGTCTTCACAACACCCTTCTCCACAAGCTCGACAGTGATGTTTACTTACAGCTGCTTCAAACCTCTTCTTGCAAATATAACAATTCTAAACCACAATGAAAAAAGCACACATTCAGCATGGGAGCAATAATTTGTTCAAAGCTGTTAATAAATGAAAAAAAAATACATAGTAAACTGTTTTACAAGACACCTCAGTGAACTTTGGAAGTAAATCTGTTAGAACATAGATCTATGTGGAACACAGATACAAATTTGTACACATTTGATGACAGATGTGAGGTGGAATTTGTATCAATTGAATGTGAACTGACACAGAGTAAAAGAAGCCTCAAATACCACCTAAAGCTGCAAAATAATTAAGCATCAGATATAGGTATAGAAACCAGCAGACAGCTTGTCTTGACTAAATATGTATGTTATTCATTCCTGAACACAGTTACTGTGTGTGTACAAACAAATGAATGTCAGATTCCCTCAACTTAGTATAAAATTTGATGTTCTTATTCTGCACTTCAGTTTAATTTGAAATTATGACTCCACCTTTGCTAAGCTTTCTCAAGATTACCCTTAAGCAAAGGCAACTTTCACTGTGCGTGATTTGCGGCCTTCACCGTGGTGTAAATGAGATGTTCGCTCTTGTGGGATGTTACACAGTGTAGGTTGGTAATTAGTTACCATCGTTTCAAGACCTCTCAGTCCCATCTTCCCTTGGAGATGGGACCAACAGGTTGTCCCAAAATGTCGGTAACTAAGTACCAATCTACACTGCATAACATTCCAGAATAGTGACAGTCTCAACTTTCACTGTGATGCTGACATACTGGAAAAAATTTCAGACCTCTCCTCACCAGATCACATGTAATAAACAATATTATGACAGTACATCCCATCTGTATTGTGCCTTCCTATTCCTGATACTGTCATAATACAGATGGTCAATTCTCAAAGGAATATTTACTATAATATTTACCAATTAATGCACCACTAACCTCTCCTCTCAAACTTCGCTTCTAAAAAGCTGGGTGTGTGCCACGTGAGGGCATGAGACAAGAGTAAATTCGGTAATGAAGCAGCTTGGACAGAATGTGTAATGCATTATATACCTTTATTTCATGATTTGGTTTCCAGTACTTGGGTGCTATCTGATCAGCAACCCAAGATGATAATAGGCGTGTAGGTGGTGAGCCAACACAGGCAACAGCCTCTGATATGTATGTTACACCATCCAGGACCTTCTGGGCAGCATTCTGACTGCCCACAGATAGTGCACCACCCTGCTGCCAACAGTTAAACAATAAAATCTTATGAACACAGCCCTGCAGACACCTCAACATCCACTCGGACTAATGCCATAAACATTCACTCTTTTATATAATCCGGCAACTCCACACCAAATTGCATAAAAATACGGAAAACTGAATCTGTATTTTGCAATTTTTTAAAAATAAGTGTAACTGCTGGCATCTGGAGAAACCAACCGTCACCAAGTTTAGGACCTCTAGCTCTATTGGTTTCTGGAATATTGAATCTCAGAGTTTTCTTCTAAATCATTCCACATGTGGCTCTTTCAAACACAGCATCTCCAAAACACTGTAGGGTTCAACAAGTGTTTAAGGACTGATTTCACACATAAATGCTGCACAGGAATAATTTATATAGAATTCAGTAGCAGGAAGCTATCAACAAAGCTGTCAACCTCATAATGACACTTCACTCTTCCAACTGAAATAACTTACATCAGGCCAGACATGTTGAATCTCTGTTCGTACTGCCGCATCCTCTGGATTTTTGTTGCCATACCAATACTGGCGACTTCTATATATTTCTCCACAATTAGGACACTCAATGACATATCTGGCAACAAAGAACAGTCAGTACTTAAGAAAGGTGTGTTGCAAGATGACATCTTTCAAAGCACCAAACAACGAATGGTGCAATGGTGTATCACAAGCAAATTCACATTGTAATTTCTTGTACGTGATCAGACTGTCACTTTCCTACTCCTAACAGCATACACACAATGAAAGAAACATACCCTGACCATGCATATTTGGCAAGCCCAAACCATGATGTATCAGTAGATGATGTTAGCTTTGGAGTGACTGCCACTTCTTTTCCATTGCTGTAGCAGGTTTTACAAATGTATGTACAGTTCTCATATTGATGCTGGTATCTGTAATAAACACAGTTCCTCCGTCATATTGCGATGTTGACGTTTGCTTGGGATTTGGTACAACAAGCATCACTGCTATGAGGTATAACTGGTCAATGATGTGTAAGTGCCAAACAAAGATGTTCCTGGTGAACATCGTAACATCATATCTTAAAGCATCTGCACATGCTGCTACCCTCTCATAAAAATTTCCGATCCCAACAGATAATTCTGAGTGAAATCATTCTTAAGGAGTGGGTAAGCTAGTCAAGAAATTCCGTGCCTTTTATGGAAACTAAATGCTACAACAACAAAAATCTCACAGTGACTTCCACTATCAGTGTACCTTGAATATTTCCATGAATAAGTATCACTTACTTTCTCAACTACTATAAATATGCCCCTGAATATGAGACCCTACTGCAAATGCACCCGGCTAATTTTGCCCTGACATGTTGCATGAGAAGAAGCTTTTTCTTTTACATACCTCAAACTATTAATACTACAGGAAGTTACTTTTATGTGTTGCTTGAACTTTTCTGTATTGATACTGACCACCTAAAACAGTGACATGAATTACCAGAATAAATGTTATATTGTGTGTAACATAATAAAGGTTCCAGCTGCAAGCATTTAGCAAAAAATATCACACCATCAATGGTCTAAAATTAAGCCTGGATGTGTTACACAAATACATATGGACACAGGGTTTTGCTACAATTTAGCGCTTTTACTTGTTTATCAATTCAACATTTGAAGGTAACTGAATACTGTCTTATTTCTTTTATTTTACCGGCATCGTTGGGCACATGAATGGTGCAGACCCTCCTTCAGATGACCCATACTACCAGTACAGCGCCTCTCACATGACAAACACTTTACTGGACAAGTGAAGTACTGGTCAGGAAACAGGACAGCAGAAATGTTCTCTATTTCTCCGCTGAATTTATCATTAATGTCCTGAAATATAAACAGCAGCAACACGCAACTCAACAGTAAACACATAAAACTGTTCCTGTGCTTAATTAAGCACTAGACAATGAAGACTAACGGGAAGTGAAAGTACAGCTCTATGCCTTTGTTACTTTGGAAGTAAGTGGATGAGAGTGGTCAGCTGTATGACCTAGGCTCTTCACCTCTGGGGAAACATAATTTATAGCAACCTTCTGGATAGGAGTTGAGTGGATCCACAGCTAGTCTAGACATGGTGGCAAGGACAAAAATTGCAACACCTGCCAGCAATTGAACCTGTCATCCAGCCAGTAACCTAATCATTATACTGTTCAAGCTATCCCATCTCACAAGCAAGTGAAATAATATCTAAACTGTCTAAAAAAAAAAAGCACTGTTTTTTCTACTATACCCGATTTATGAGTATGCAAGATAAAACAGGTGACCAATGGTTAGGAAATGCAGAAAAGGATATGTTTCTTCAAACACTGGATTTATATAGCAGAAAATTGAAACAAGAGTCCGACAGCTCACAGCAAGCCTGTTCCGTAATTTTACTTGCAGCCCTGCATTAAAATATGCAAATCCACTGATGGAATAAAGAAAGAAATTCTTGTTTACATGTTACATAAATTAAAATTCAAAGGACACAAATGAGTACCTCTGTCAGTTATTCCATCTTCTGTAAAACACTGTGTGAGAGAAAGAGAAAGAGAAAGAGAAAGAGAAAAAGAGAGAGAGAGGAAAAAAAAAGCTGGAAATACTGAATTGGGGCATGCATGGATGGTGCTGCTGCAATGAAAAGCCAGCATATGTAAATTCTAATATCATCCTTCTAAATATCCTCCCTTGATATATTCTGGACACAAATTCTGTATAGCTTTCTCAGTTTCCCAAGCCATCCACATACCCTACCCAGCAACATTAGCTATGTACACAATTTGTAAAGCTATTGATTCACTCCCCTATTATTTGATCTCTGTGAGACACAAAAACTCTTTTCATGCTACTTGAGCTGACAGTACCTTAAGTGTGCGATATACAACTTGTGGCTGTCTCGGTGAACGAACTGTTGTGTTCTCCAGCTCACTCTGCACAGCTGTTCGGAGAGGTGAGAAGTCTGTAGCGCCTGCCAACGTTTGGATTCCCACATACCGCAGAGAACTGAATGCTTCAATCTCCAGTTTACTCTGAGCAAATCGGTTACGCAGGTAGTCCTCAGCACTTTCAGTTAAAGCTAGAAGTTACATAACGGAGTACTCAGAGAAATGGAGGAATCAGTCTCACTGAGATAAACTATTATCCTACACCTGCCTCTGTGCTAAAGCTCAATAATCCTGCATGAAAAAATGCTGACTCTGTAGCAGCAGTCACTAGGAAAGAGTAGACAAAATACAGCACACACACCGTACAAGCAAGCTAGCAGGACTCAGACTTTGTCAGCTAGTTCCATCACGGAGTCCATTTAGAAAGGTAAATGCTCTACTGTGCAGGGACAAAATTTTAGTGTTGCAGTATGAACCAGCACACTTTCATTTTTTGTAACAAAAAAGAAGTGCATGTTGGTCACATCCAAGCACTGTTTATAACCTACCTTCCCACACAGTTTTATGCTTCTAGCTCCATCATTATCACTGCAAAATAAAAAATCTCTTATGTCCACTGTACTGTTTGACATCCAACAAAAAAAGTCTGTGTGTAATATCCACAGCAGATAAAAATAGGCCTGATACTGCTACTGATTGTAATGTTAAGGGTAGCTAGTGCCACTCCAACATCACAAGTTTGTATGTCCACCATGACATTATTACTGGCTGTAGAAAATCTATAAAGAATGGCGTACTCTCAATTAACCATGAATGGCTGGCCGATTGCCTGTATATCCATGCACAGTCATGAGGTGCTGATAACTAATGACAAAGGTGGGAAATAATGTGATTTAGCGCAGAGTGCTTGAATGAAATCCTCAGTACAAAAAAAATTATCGACCATTCACATAAACAATAAGCGTCTACTAGTAAGCAATGTATTACATATAGAATAAGTATATGGCAGGTTTATTTCTTGTTTGCATGTCACTAAAGTGCATGTTTTGAACTAGGGTTCCTCAATTGTCCAAGCACTCCCTGCCCCCAACATTACCCCAGATATTGAGGGTCCACTGCGTATTACTGAGTGGCTTCCAGTAGTACAGTGGTGATACTAAATCTTCTGCAAATCAGACAGTTCAGAAATTTAAAGGGGAGCCACACACACTGATAGCATAGTGATTTCATGAGCTTACTTTACTTTCTTTAAGAAAGTGGAAAATAAGCTAAAATCTGTTTATACTTACGCATCAACTTATCAAAAATTTCAAAAGCCACTTTATCAAAGATAACACACAGATGACAATACAAAACAGTAACAAGCTGTAACTATGACATGAACAAATTTACAAACAAAAAAAAACCTATCATGTGATGGTTTTACACAAGACTTTTATTATGTATATTAAACAGAATAAACAGTATTTAGACTCCAAACTGAAGTATTACATAGGAAATGATGTCAAAAAGTAAAGATGCACGTACACAACACTGGTGCAACAAAATACTGACGCAACTGACTTACAAGCTTGTATGGTACGTGTATGCTTTGTTTCATGGAATATGATCACTGCTGGTCCAAGAGCTGATAAAGGCCCACCAAGATCACTACGCTGACCGACAGCTTGCAAGGCTCCTTGAAAGTGGTGTGTGTAAGCACGTGAAGCTGATCCCAGGAATGTGAACAAGTCACCATGCAAACGCTCTGATCGCGTGCGATAGATCACAATATCTGACACTGCAAGAACCTTTAACAGACAAAACAAAAATGACGTTAAGTAATGATCAGGCTGTGGAGACAGTACACAAAACTTCTGACTCCAACTCCTCAATTTTTAAAACTCTGACTCCAACTCCAACTCTGACTCCTTCATAAAACTCAGTATGTATTAATAATGGCAAACCTATAAGACATTTCATCACCACCACGTAAATTATCAAGCTACTTTTTAGACTTACAATGTATATTTAAGTATATGTCTAATGGTTATTGTAGCTATCAGGGCTCTGGATTTGGAGTACCTAGTTAAGATTTTAGATTGAGGTCAGAGTCGGAGTTGGTACATTTTTATCGACTCTGACTCCACCTAAAATTCCTTCTGACTCTGATTCCACAGCCCTGGTAATGACACATACAGCTTACACTGCATGTACTGACAGATCTCCCAAAATAAACTCTTCGCTTTCACTAATGTTTCTTATTTGTATACTGTAACAGACAACACTGTCAATTTGAAATCTTATGCATATATTTCTTGAGAAGGTGACTGACTGACAACACATGGCAGTTTGCAAAAGTATGTGCTGTGGCTGTGCCATGGCTGAGGTCATCAGCTGTCAGCCTCTCACTGCTCAGGCCCAGGTTCAATTCCAGGCCAATCTGTGTGTGATATGTGGTTGACAAAGTGGCACTGGGACAGGTTTTTTACCCCAGGTGCTTTTGTTTTCCCGTCCATATCTTATTCCACTGATATTGCACCCTCACTCATTCATCACTGACGCTACATAATCTTAGCAATAGACAGCACTGTTAAAGAACATGCTTAAAAACAATACTATGTGCCAATACTTAAAATATTGAAGAGTGTATGTAACCTGCATCACTTGGATTGGAAAATATGTGTACTCCTATTTCAGAAATGTTGCTGGTCTTAGCGCAGTGTCCTTGCTGTAACTATGGTGATGCAAACTAAGAATAAGAAACTTATGGATGATGATTTCTAAGAATCAGTAACAAGCTGGAATCACTTGATGAACACAGTGATTGTGCTAAAGTCAACAATATGTTTTGGAAAGAATTTATTTATTGAAAGTGTACCCATGGGAGAAAAAAAACTCACACCAATTGTCTGGTAATAGACACGGCCTTCCAGGTAGATGGCATTCTGCAACAGTACATTACGCACATCATACATTGTACCTCACAAATTACCTTAAGCAGTAACCTGGTTCGCTGATTCTCATGGCTTGTGGATCCTAGAAGACCCTCTGTATCCAAACAAATAACTCTCAAGTGAGGATCAAATGCAGCCCACACACCAAGAGTACAAGCATCCTGCTCTGATGATGTGTGAAACACTTCATCTCCATTAAAGAACGTATGGTTCAGAGTATGAGACTTCCCATCACCTGTGTTACCAAACACTGATACGACTTTTACACGTGTTGAGGTATCACAATTCAACCGCTTCACAAACTGTTCATCTGACGAGACCTACAAAAGGTAAAATACACAACATACTACTTAAAAGCCTAGCAGCTGAAGCAATCATGAAAACATGAATGATATTCTGAAAGAATATTGTATTTACTAGGATATGGGATGAACTCCTTCACAATCTTCAATTTACTACTTCAATTACTCTTACTTTAGCTGCCATTAATAATTTAATTACACAATTAACACTCAAAAATAGAAAACCTCCTGGCTAAGGATGAGTAAATACTGAGCTCCTTAAGTATGATGGCATATTGCTAAAATTCTGATTCTTACATCTTCGCCATTTATTATGCTTAAGGAAAAACACCAAAGCCCTGGTGAACATCTCACAAAAAGAAGTGACCCTGACAGACTACATCAATGATGAAAATTAATCGTGAACATGTCAAAAGTCGTAAGTCTAACAGGACAAACTCTGGTAATGGTTATGTTAACACTCACACCATGTTCTCAAAATTAATTCTTATACAAAATATAACTTCAACTTCATACCACTGAATAATAAAATACCTTCAGATTCTCTTTACCATCCAGCAACAAAAAACTGCTTCCACTGCCTTCATCATATCTTGAACCAAGTTTCACTGATGTAAATTCTGTAGTAAGTGTTACATCTGGAGGCAAACTACCCACAGATTTATTTCCTTCTGAATATGGAGGTTGCATCAACCTACTTTGCCCAAGCAATGATGGGCTATCAATTGACTCCATGATGGCAGAACCAGCATCAAACCTCTGGATGCTTAATACGGTCGTGCGTGTCTTCAACGGTAGTTCCATGGGGAATGTTGGCTGAAACACGGCACCATCTTGCCAGCAATATGTCAGCAACTCTGCCACAGTATTTTCCGGTCGGCATCAGTTCTTCATATTAGGAAGTACGCATCCTCAACCTTTCGTTATAGTCACTTCAATGATTGCCTTAACTGCGCATTTTGTGGAATTCTGGTTTATACTTCCTAGAAATATAATCAGTAAAATGATTTGTATATAATTTTACAGTGTATTTCCCCTGTCAACATCACACAAACAAAAGAATTTAACAAATTGAAGTTTTGTAAACTTTCCAACAACTTAAACATTTCCAAACCATTCCATTCATGCACTCACACTGAACGTCATGAACACTGACAACGTAAAATCATTCTTCTTACAACATTACGTTCTGTTATTCTCACTGCTTCGTCAAACGTTGAGTCATGTGTTCTCCATTAATCAGAATTTAACCAGCAGACGGCGATAAATTCGTGTGATTTATCGATACTACGGGGTAATCGACATGCAACACACACTCCTCCAACTTGGCACGGATTACCTTGCGAGCACGGAGCGAGGTGCTCGCAGTCACGGATTGGTTATGTCGACAAAGGTTACTGAGCTGTGTTCATGTCGTGACATACTTTTATTACTCTGTGGTGTGCTTTGTTGAGGAGTAAACAGATACCGACGACTATAAGGAGCGTGTTGCGGATCTACTAACGGCTAGTTACGGCATCAGTTTTGCTCCTCATGCGTGCCTTGTTGCTACTGCAGCAAGCCAAGACTTTATTGCCTTTACGCCGGGGATAATTACATGTAATGTGATACGCGGGTCACATCGGTAATTTCATTCGAATATGTGTCTAACCGAAAAATACTCGACAGGCCTACTTCGCCTCCAGGCTTGTACACTGACCATGAGGGGAAACCAAAAGCCATGTGTATGGGGAATGGGGTTCAGGTTTTCAGGAAAGATGGCGAGAGAGTGACTGCATTACATCATGGTCTGACGTTTTGTTCCATACCATATTAACTGCAACAGATTAAAAGCTCACTATTTTGACTCAAACTGGTACAGAACAGGAAGCATTCTCTTTAAATCAGTAACATTTTTCAACAAACGTATTATACCAACACGTCTGCATGGTAAACGAAGGCAGGGGGTGACATACGATTAAGAATGCATGCCTGATCATGAGAATCACATGCGTGGCTTTGTTAATCATACTGACTTTTGCATGATGACAGAATAACACATCCCGCATTCATGGATGTGTGTCCTGAAAAGGCAAGGTACGCCGCTGGGTGTACAAATACTTCAATTCGCACAGCAGTTCACTGCTATTACACTATATATCTGACCATTTATACTTGGTGTGTGTAGTTCAGTTCACACATGGTACTTCATTGCCTTTACACAGCATATCGCGAGTTACAGTTTCTACAAAAACACTAATCACCAACAAAATGCATGAACAGTTTTATCATCAATTGTAACACACTCCTACAAGTTTCGGCCCTGCTGGGTCATCTTCAGGGAGAACTTTTGTTATCGTTACACTAAGGTTGCACTTTATAGTTGAGTGAGAATGTGCTGTTTACTGTCAACGGCACATTCTCACTCAACTATACAGTGCAACCTTAGTGTAACGATAACAAAAGTTCTCCCTGAAGATGACCCAGCAGGGTCGAAACATGTAGGAGTGTGTTACGACTGATGATAAAACTATTTGTGCATTTTGTTGGTGATAACTGTTTTTGTATGATATAGTGCACAGACATTGAACACATTAAATTACAGTTTCTAGTTCACGTCACACAGTACGCCAATGCCTGTAAATATGATGACTTTCGGTGAATTATAATCAATGCTCACTCAGCGGCCATTTACCCAGTTCCTACTACTGCTTTGTATGTACCCTTATTATAAAATCTACACACGTACAATCATTAAGTGTTTTCCACATGTCAATCCAGTCTCCTAAGTCACAGATCCATCAAAGAAAGTAGTGTTTATGCCATAAGTTTGCACCGTTCTGAAGTCAATAATACAAAGTAAATTCCTATGTATAAAGAGTGTCAATTGTAACATTTTAATTACTTCAATGGAAATAAACAATAAAAATTTGAAGTTCAACTTACATAACAGTAATACATGGAATAAATATAATCATCAAAGACCAACTGCCCAACTCTTTTTTGACGAAAGTACATACTGTGCTGGTGTCAAAATGCCCAGCAAGTTATATATAGACTCATAAATCTGATAAATGAAAAGGTTCAATTTAAAGCAGCCTTAAGAAACCACTCCATTTATTCTGTTGATGAATTTCCAATGTTTAAAAATGATTCATAATCAAGAGCTGCATATAACAAATCTGGTGTTAACATTTGAATACCTTATGTGAAATACATTTTTGTATCATATATTTTGTATTTTTATGACTTACTCCGTTATCTAATCACACAATTCTCAACCCAACAAAATGCATTCTGTTATCTTCTGATATTCTCTATTACAATGCCTGTAAACCAGTCCAACATGTTTTGATTCCTTATCCACCCGCACATAAGCAGGCAATCTCTAGTACGCAGTAGACCACGGATCCACTACAAAACTGCGTACAGTTTAACTGAACATCTTTTACACATTTTATATCTTTTTAAGATGTACATATATTGTCAGTTCTGTTTTGTGCAATTTTACTTTTATACATGGCGCTGGAATAGCATAGTTGGTATAGCGACTCGCATAGTTGGTATAGCGACTCGCTACAGGCCGGACGGTCTGCGCATCAAATCCCAGTGGGGGCGAGATTTTCCGCATCTGTCCAGACCAGCCCTGGGGCCCACCCACCCTCCTGTACAAGGAGTACTGGGTCTTTCCCAGGCGTAAAGCAGCTAGGGCATGGGGCTAGCCACCCCACCCCCTTCTGATGCTGATGCTAACAAAAGGGCAGAGCTATACCTCTACTCCCCCTTGGGCCTTACTGGCCTGTATGGGGTCCCATTTACCTTTTTCTTTACTTTTATATGAATCCCTGATGATGATCCCACGAGGGATCAAAACATGTTGGATTGGTTTACAGATATTGTAATATACAATAGTATACAATATTTGGAGTGCATTTTGTTGGGCTGAGTTTTGTATGATGTGATTAGCGACAATGCATGGTATGAACAAAATAAAATTTACTCCATATCTATAATCCCTCTGATGAAATTCTGGACCCAAGAAATGAATTAAAAAACTACACAGCTATCTTATATTCCCAGATGATAAAACAGTGCATAAAGAACATATTACTCAACACGTTTTGGATGAACATAGATTTAGAAAAGGATGAAGAACAATTACAAGGTTCAAGTTTGTCCGACAAACATTCTACCGACCTAAAATGGAGCACTACAAAGACAGTGTGACCTACAAGTTCGTACTACAGAACTCTAGATATGAATTTTACATGGCCAGGTAATAAAACCACTTTTCTTGACAGCTTCCCACTGCAAGGAATCAGACAAATATTTTTCTGTGACTTGCCTGTAGTAATACAGCTTGTATAGCATCCACAAGCATAAGCTGATTTTAACCAATCATAATTGAGTGGTTAGCATGCCACTTGACATTGGGAAGGTCCACGCTTTCATTCTCAGCCCACTGACAGTATATACTGAGGTCATTTGGTTTTCAATGGTTGCTCCAAGCAAATGCTGTGAGGATACCTTAGAATACACCACGACTGCTTCCCCATTTCATCATTCACAATCAGTGGTGGCAGGAGGATAATTTACGTAGCGGGAATTTTTCAAAATCTGCAGTGTGGGCATCTGTCTGTTATTGTGCACCCGTTACAATGGCCTCTACATGTGCAACTAAATTTAATTAATTAAAGCACTCATTTATGAAGCACGAGTTAAATTACTTACAAGATCAGTAGTGATTTCACACATTTTATACAAAGCAAGAAAACTGCACGAGGCCAGAAGCTTGAACATTTTCGTCCCTTGAAGAACACTGTAAAAAACTTCTACCACAAAAAAATACTAACTAAAAGAGCACAACTCAAAGCATAATTATGCATGCAGAAGGTCTCATTCAATCTGGAACCCACAAACGTGGCTAGCTTATGGGTTATCCGAGTACTTTCCAGATAATCCAATTGCCACACATTCCATTCCATATCAACTAGCAAATCATTCATACATACCAGTGAAACTTCAAAACAATCATTTCATAAGCTGCACCCATCAGATCTTAAAGAAACTATCAAGCATACAGTACAGGAAATACCTAGACAAGAACTTCAGTCTTCTTATATGTTTACAACTGAGAACTGACGACGAGATCTGTGCTCTTCTGGGGTGTTACGCAGCGTCGAGTGGTAATCCTTTACCTACGTTTCAGGACAAGGTATCAGTTCCATCCATGGACTTCTTGATCCCAAAAGATGGGACCGACACATTGTCCCAAAACGTCGGCAAAGGATTACCACTCAACGCCGCATAACCTTGACCCTTGAAGATGGGACCTACATGTTGTCCCGAAATGTTGGTAAAAGATGGCCACTCAATGCTGCATAACACCCCAGAACAGAGCGTATCTCATCAACATCGTGGCGGAAGCCTGAAATCACAACTGAAGATAACTTCCAACACCCGCTAAAATATACAGTAAGTTATACTGTATAAAACACATCATTGCTACACACTATATGAGTAGGTTCCACATTAAATGCAACATCATAGGTTGAATATAACCTTTACACTATCATCTCAAAATCTACATCCAAGCATCCTTTGACTTAGCTGTTCTACTTCACTCACGCGGACCCACACTTGAAACATTGGTCGAGCCATAACTGGATGTCTTTGTGTCAGACGCACTATATCATCAGGAACCACACACCTTATCTTATCATTGATGCACCCCTTTCTTATATAATGTGTGGTCATCAAGTTGTAGATATACTTGATGTACCGGTACTTTGTGTCTGTGCACAGCATTGAGCTTTCTGACGTAGCACCTCTGGCATTAATGATATTAAGGTACTTCTCCGTGATGACTGGAACCACGTAGTCCACCTGAACAACAAAATTTAGTATCAGGTCTGTTGAAATGCAAGCGACCATACACAGGGATCCATTTATAGGTACAAGCAAAAACTAGGATGGTCTTAGATCTGAAATTATTGTGCATGCTGTACAAATGATACAAAGTTACCACTTTCTGAAAATAAAGTGCCAAGGAACATACTGAAATATAAATTATACAAAGCATGGAATGGAAGATATCAGGTAATGAGGAACTGATTTGTGCTGTTCCACTTCACTGATGGTCAGGCATGCTCCGTGGATGGGAGAAGCATGATACAGGTACTTGATCTTGTTGAAAAAATCTTATAAAGCAATCATATGAATGACCAAGGAGACACAATACAAGCAATATTAAAATGTACTATAAGAAAATACAAATAATGGTGTGGGATCTTCCACACATTTCCAAATTACATCACACCAATCTCCATAGACCATTTGTTGGTGATGAGCAAGCTCTTCAGTGACAAAGTGCTTGCTGAATGCTGATTCAAAATGGGGGGACAGAAAAATTTACAATACATTCTTCCAACATTCTAGGCACCACAATACACTATCCAACTGCCATGGCCACCTGGCGCCTAGGATTTGTTGAGCCATATGCCATCTAAACATAAAATAACAAAGTAGGAATAAAATGTGAGTTTGTCCTCAACACTAACACACTTTCCAGTCATGATTATGGGCAAATAATGGGTCAAAATAACACTGAATGTGAGAACAAATGACTACATGAGCACTCTCACCCAACAGCATTTTTCCACCATCTTTGTCTCGTTTCACTTTCATTCGTGCAAGGAAATATTTGGCAAATGTTTCAAAAATGTTATTTAATCTTTTTTACTTTTTTGGTAAATGTGTAAGTCCAAAATTGCATAACCTGAAATCCAGAAAGTGTCTGTAAGTTCTATGTTATTATTTCACAAACACTTGAGATGGTTTTACCTGATCAAAACAAGTAGATATGAACTGTTCTGGGTTTCTGTTCACAAGTTCTGAATGCTCATCCAAAATTACTACTCCAATGCGCTGCTGATTTTCTCTCTTCTTACGAAATTCTGTCGCAACTCGTTGTGCTGTGCCCAAGCCATCAGATGCAAATGTCAACATGACTTTACGCACATATTGACTCTGTTAAATAAGAGAAGTAACAATCACTAACATATATCATGTAGCAATGCATATTCCAGTCAAATTCCATTCACATAGTAATAATGCCTATCTGTGTAATGTGTCTATATACATTTGAGCAATTAACCAACCAATAAACATGGCGGCCATGTGACATAACAAATCACATCTATATTTAGGACTGAACTTCAGTATGATTGCTTTGGATTTGGTCTCCATTTGAGTGCAGCATCTTGAAAACTTTGACAGGTTCTGTTCCTGCTAAAACATGCAACACTTCTAAAACTTAAACCAGCCAAACATTGTGTTGTGACTAACATTCTCCTGGTTGATACGAAACCGTTCATGAGGGCTCCATAAAAAAAACTACTGAAAATTCAATTGTTACCAAACAATTAAATAATATGAATGTCAAAAAAAAAGTCACCAAAACTACCAAATGTGTCACTCAATAGTTCCTTCTGCTATACAATAAGTATCATATGGTAAGAATCATTGCACAGGGCCCATGACTAGAAATGCTCTCACCACAGATTCACAAACTGCAATAAGCAGACAGCAACATGCCTGTTCATGCTGCAAACAAGCTGATCTCCCCCCCCCCCCCCTCTTGTCACAACCACCCACCTTCTTATGTGAAGGCTAGTTCATACAGTAAGCACATCAAAATTCATTTTACTGGTAATACTATGTGAGTTACATGGAAGACCCCTCCTATGTCATCATTAAGATTTATGACAAACCTCACAACTGCCTTATGAAACATAATCTGGGGAACAATGAGAACACTAGCAGCATTATAAGGATGAAATTTGTAAACTTAATGAGAGATATGATGGTATTTACAGTAGCATAAATGTGAAGACAAATTTTTATAAGACTTAATATCCAATAAATCACAAACTTAACATAAAATATTTTTCTGGAAACTCCGGATACATTTTTAGATTTCCGCATGTTCCACAGATTTAATCTGGTATCTAAACACTGCTACAACAGTCCAAACCATGATCAAACAAGGCTATTTCAGACTTGCAGTCAACTAATCAATGTGTTTATGTTAAATGATGCATATATTAACGAACCACTGGTCTTGCAGTTTGGTAGCGTTCTTCCTCGAAATTTCTGGTTTCAGTTCCTGAATATGGATGTGGAGTAAGTTGTTGGGAAATTTTCTCTTGCAATAAGAATGGTACACGCGGGATATTAAGTGGTCGGATGATGTTGCTTCTGTTGCAGACTTCTGTCTCACTCATACTGTCTGAATGACCTGTGGATAACACAACATTGCTTTTATCAAAGATGCTTACATAGCAGGGGCTGCTGCATCCATGGACGCCAATTTCTGAGGCAACACATGCTGTGCAATTTCCATTTGTTATGTTAAAAATATGATTTAGATATCAACTGATGGCTGAGTGTGTGCACAAAGGAATGTATCAACAAACTTGTGTTCCAAGTTATTTCTTAAATTCTGTAATTTCCAGCATGCAAACTGTAAGATGCAACAAGACTTTGAAGCATAAAATTCAGTCCACTGTACTAGCTTCATGGTATATCGCCTTCCTTCAACAGTTAACAATTCCTCAGCTATACAAGACACAATATTTAAGTCATACGCCTTCATGCTGTGGTGCTTAATTATGCATGTGAACAAGTTTACTTTATCTGTTCAATTCATAACCATCTCGGATTTGGAAAAATCCAATGGTATACCTAACCTTTATATCACTGACATGACAAATGCTTACCAGAAGAAATGGAATAGTAACCACTTTCTTCATTATTTGTCTGGCTTCGCAACACATTATCTGCCAAACCTTAAACAAAATGAAACAAACAATCAGGTGTCATAAAATGAAAAATTCAAATACAATGGTAATCTGAAAAATACAGTACTTTAATACTTCATGCACTTTACATCAACAATTTATTCTTCTAGACTATATCTGTACCATTCACTTCTCTTCATAGCAACTCTGATGACAAGTCCCCATGCACCTACAAACACAAGGTAGTTTCACTAATTCAATCTGACTGTCAAAGACTATCATTTCAAATCTAACAGTCATCTTCATTACCAAACTTAAACAGAAGACATGTCTTAATCACTCACTTCAACACCCACATACAGTATTAACAATACTGGAATCTTTAACATATGCCATGCAGTAACATATGCCTTTTTAGCTAACACAATTCTTTATGCATTTACACAATTTGCTGTGAAATGCATGTGCTACTGGCAGAGTTATTATTTCCTCTTAAATGTACTAGAGAGGCTAAAGTACATGTTCAACATGTGTAATGTTGCTTATCAATTTACAGTCAGCTATGTAGCAATTACTATATTCAAAGCTACAATACCTGACATAAGATCAGCAGTCAGATCAATAATATCGAGTCTTCCCATTCTCTTCAGTGCATTAACAATCTCACTTAACATGGCATTTTCATGCTGTACAAATGCCAGTAAAGTGTTATATGCTGGATCTTCAGAATTGAAATTATAATGGGCTATGCACTGAAACACACACCCAAATTCATAAATTTACAAGGTACTAACACATAAACAGAATATAAATTCAAAACACTTTAAAAACAGAACACAATTTCATTACATTCCTTTTCTTACATCTATCAGTAAAGGTCTTAATCCAAGATTAATGCCAAATTCTTTCCACCCTGCAAAATTGTACGAGTTCTTAGTAGAAATTAGGCAACGGCACAACATCTGCAGTGTTTTTGATCCAAGTGAATCAAACAGAAAAGCTGCATGAACCCTTGATATTTTTGGCAGCAATTCAGCGATTCTTTCTTCTAAAATCTGTAATTCCTCTGCAGCCTCTTCCTTTGCCGTCTTCCTCATAGCTTCCAACTCTGGGTTCCGGGCTCTCCTACAAATAAAAACATGAAAATTACATACACTAAGGACACGTCTCTGTTATGTGGAAATACATGCTGCAGTGTTTCGTCTTAAATGCACTTCCTGGTCTTAACTTAAATGCAAGGCACTGACAGGGTCATTTTGATCATAACATCAGTTCTGACATCAAACCAAACATAACCAAAACTCATAATTACAAATACCACCACTAAGTCCTATTTATAACTGTCACACGTAAACAAATGTTTACATGCTCACAACACATTCCTTGCTGCACAACTTATGCAGCTTGTGACAGTTCACACTTTGACAAATAATCATTATCTAACTAATTGTTGCACTCCTGTAACAAATGGTTACAACTGCTCTAAACAACGTCTGGAAAAAACACTTAATTTGGTACTGTGGTCTAAGTTATGGCACCATGTATTTTGCTACATGGGTACCAATGTTCCACAGGGACATACTGCCTGTATCTTCAGGGTATAAGTGAGCACGTCTGACAAAGTGGCTAGTTATACAAAAGATAGGAGAAAAGAAACTGGTTATGGGAAGATCACAGCCATAAATAGAAAAAAGGAGGAAGGGCCCAGGGAACAGCGGGCCCTGGCAATGGCAAATACTCCAGGAAATAAGGATGCAAGCATTTAATAGGTATCTAACAAAAGACCCTTGCAATACAGAAGTGTTTACAGCCACACATGAACCGCCTCGAACAAATGCTGTTTTATGGATGAAGAAAAGCACCATTTACGACTGAATATGTTAACACAGTAAGTTTATATACAGTGGAACTCGGTTATAATGTCACGAAAGGGAGTGAATATTTTGTAATGTTATAAGTGAGTGTCGTTATAACCGATAAATATAGTGTTATGGTTAACAGTGATGAATTGATTTGTAGCACAGACACCTGACTCTATAGGCGAGGTGTCAATAAACCAATGTCGTTATAACTGGTTTAGACTATGTATACCTTAATTTATGGCCTGAAATTCTTCTCAGGCACACAAAGTTAATGAACCTATTCACCAGTACCTTGAAATACTTTTCTTATACAAAATAACCTACTTACATGAAAATGTGAATGATAAGTATAATATAAACACTCTTCATTGTTTTTAATATTTCTCTCATGTTATACCTTTCAGACTGCTGGATCTGGACTGCTAATGTAAATATTAGAAAAAAGAGGTCGCAGTAACCAAGACAACCAAAAAAGCACAAACATAAACATACATAAAAACAGTTGTTACAGCACTCACGTTAGGCTATGACATTTCTTTTTACTTACATGTCCTGATAGAGGTTAGTCTGTAAGGTTCCACTTCTGTCTGAAAGATTAGGCTTTCAGGTTTCATTTTATTGCCACAACTTCCAAAAAATATTTATAGTACCATGGTTGGACTTTGAGGCTTCTTTTTACTGACATACATTAATTTAAAAAATACTGTGATCCATGAAGGTTGCACACTGAGTTTTAATTTTAGTATCTCACACTGTGGGCTTTCTGGTTTCATTCTAATCAAACCAACAACAGAAAGCATAAACAGCCTGCCATACTTTCATTCTTTGTATCACTATTATGGTACAACAATGATCATTCAAGGGACACAGTCCAAAAATCGTAGAAACCATCTTAAGAAACTGTATGTTTAACAACACACACAGTATTAACTACATAAATATAATATGAACACAGCGCACACATATTTTAACAACAGCTTACTACATTTCAAATTTCAACAATATGTTTTGGCTTACAAGCTATTTTCAAGGTGATCTTCACAAACACAATTATAAGTGGTACCCACTGTTCACATCCTCTTGACAGCTGAGTACAGACATTACAAACTGAAATTAAAATGTATACTAATATAAAATGTGTGTTATTATAAAATCCAAATTTAATTAATATCATGCACATTGTAATGACATAAAAAACACGACTTTTATCAGAACAGTCCAGTGTGGACTCATCACTTATAAAATAAACGTCACGTCATACGTATGTATCAGTCTTCTATACTCATGTCGTTGGGATAGAACTCATTTCATTTTTCGAATGATCTGGTCCAAGGCTCTAGGCTTTTTGGCTAGGATACTGGTATCCTGCAATCAGATGTAATGATCAAGTTTCATTCTTCTCCTCAGGTTCTCATGGCCTGTGTCTAATGTACCACTTCATCTTATGGTTTCATCACTTGATGCAGCTTGGCCTCTAAAGCCAAAATGACACATTCAACCTAGTACTACACTGAATGTCAGCCACAGCACAATACAACATACACCTGAGTCACAGGATCTGGCTATAGCACACCACTATCTTGTCCAAGAAAGTCCAGACACAAGAATCGTATTATCAGGACAACAAAAGAATCGAGTTTCATCCCCAAAACATGCATATGAGGCAGCTTCTCTGGGAGCAGGTCACGGAAACCTATCAGTCACATCCTTAAAGACGGCCAAACGACACTTTAAATAGATACATGCTACCTTACTTTCATCTGCAGATGTCCTGGAAAAGTTTTCTTTCTTCTGTTCATCCCACCACCCTGAAAATGGATGTTAACTATTCCCTGCACGTCATGCTGAAGAGTAACTGTCAACCTTCGTTTCCATGCCCTGCAAAAGGGCTTTATTACTCTTCCTTCCTACTGTGCTGAAACAGTTGCACTTTCTGGCCCAAGTTCTTCCATGGTGTAGTCTATGCCATTCCTCCTCTACATAATTCACGGCTAATTGACCGACACTATCCTATCATATTCCCTAACCTGGTTCACTGATACTGTAAATACTGTAGCAGTATGTTCCTCCGAAACGTTACTACCCACCTAACACGGTACATAAGTACACCAGAAGTCAAAACGTTCCAACGCACTAATTATGTCAATTATCTTATAATTTTCAAACGTAAATGTTGTTTCTCCTGCAGAAGTAAGAGTATTATGAAGTGCTGGTGAACGCATAATGATAAACAAACCGTTATAAATTCGTTCCGTACTTCCTCATCGTCACAGTCATCGCAATGGCAACCTGAATTCATATCTTTATTTTGGGTACTAACCTGTTATCCATCTTCTATCTCCTCCAGTAACACTAAACTGCCAAGAACTGTGGAAATTACGCAGTGAAATGGCCAGGACACACACAAAATCGCCTACTTCCTCATCCACACACCACACTTAGCACTGCCATTGACGTCTCAGCATAGACGACCGAACTTCTGCCAGCAGATTGCGCGTACGTCGCACCACAGGTGACGAATACCAAGAGTAGAAACTCAATGATATATGGTGCCACACAATCAATGCCATCTACGCGATATCCATCATACTAACAAGCCGACGACGCGACAAAGGCGACCCCTTTGCCAGATGGCGGTACTAACACATCATGATGCAAGCGGCAGTAGGTCCGTCGGTAGAACAATCAACTTCTATGTCAATGTTTCATGCTACATTGTATTCACCAACACACACTTGTTTATGTCCTTTATTGACAGGCGCATTTCGATGCTAACTATTTCAACATACGTACAACCACGTATAAGTAACAAGGGAAGAGAGTAGTCTTAAAGGAATGTATTACAAAGACTGAAATTACAAAGCAATAAACATAAGAAGTCATATGTGAGTGCAACAATAAGCAGCGATGACTATAACAGTGAAAAGGATGAGCAAAAGCAGAGATCACACAAGGGACAACTTGTGGTATCAATGTTTATGAATTCTGTATGGCACCGAAAATGGGTTGTATGGCACATGGATAATCATAATTACCAACTTTTGCATCAACATAACGTATGTGCATATGTATATTGTGGGCTTACTGCAAGAAGTGCCTAAGACAGAAAGTGGAAAATTTGAAAGAGTTTGGTGAAGTATATTGAAAGTGAGGTACTTTTATCTGGAAAATCTTCCAAGCATGATAGGGTGTGAATAAGAATAGTCACATTTTGACCACGTGAACAAACAGAAATGTAGTACAGGTAAATTTCACTATTGATACTTGGTCAATTTTAGGTCGTACACATCTGTTCTATAATGTTATGAATGTACCGCACTGGATTCCTGAAAAACGTAAAAAGTTTCCTTCCCCATTCCTTGTGTTGTGACATGCATCCTAGGGCATAATACTTCAGGTATGTACTGTCCATTAAGTACTGAAAAAAAAAAAAAAAAACAAGGCAACAGTTATATACCCACATAATCAAATACACAACATTTCTATATGAAATGACATGCATAACAACAAAACGGTGTGTTATGTTAAATACATATTCAAGAAATTTACCTTTCACAATGGAATGAAAAATTATGCAATAGCACTGACTTTTACCACTATACAGAGCTGTACAGATCCCAGCTGCATGAAACACAAAAGGACACGCATATGTAAAATGAAACCCATAACAATAAAAAGTGCTGTAGTTTATGTTAGGCACATAGAAGAGACTTCAGTTGCACAATAAAAATGAAACTTGCTGCCACAAAACAAGATGGATGACCCACAATAAATAAACACTACACAAACAACACCCAAGTATCTACACCTGAAATGATGCACAAGTGAAGTAGCCATGTTGTGACCTGCATGATTAGTACATGACAATTCATGTATTATCTACATGTTGTGCAGGCTCACTTCTTCTTCTTCTTCTTCTTCTTCTTCTTCTTCTTCTTCTTCTTCTTCTTCTTCTTCTTCTTCTTCTTCTTCTTCTTCTTCAGGGTCTGTCAGCTTATGCTCCAGATACACCTCAGCCTTAGGCCTTTTGTGCAGCCCTAAACACTCCATTCAGCACAGGTTCAATAACCCTGTGCCCCTTATATAGAGGCAAAGGTCCCTTACTGAAGCTGAGCTTATATCTTTTGGTTCAGCAAGCAGCTTCCCAAAAACATTATAATGCTGACGTGCCAACGCTTCGCAGTAGCAAATGATATGCTGCACTGTTTCAGCCTCCATCCCGCAAAATCTGCAAGTTGGATCCCCATCAAACAGGCCCATAGTGTACAGGTGCCTCCTCACAGGAGCATGTCCCATGAGGACCGCAACTGCCGTTTTTAGTTGATGCCTACTTAATTTAAGTAGGTCATCAGCTCTTTTCTTACATGGTCTTCCTATGAAAAGTTTGCCATGTTTATGTCCTGGCACGTCTCTCCAGGCGTTGTAATGTTGGCGCTCAGTCCAGTTTTTAACTGTGTCTCTTGCCGAACATCTAGGTATTCCAAGAGCCGGCTCTGGACCAAGTAACGATGTAGCTGACACTTGTCTAGCAAGCCTATCAGCTTCCTCATTTCCAGGAATGCCACAGTGCCCTGGCACCCAAATGAGGGTTACCTCATTCAGGCAAGCCAGTGCAGAGAGGGCATTGAAACATTCTGCAACCAGTCCCGAAGTCACTTTCGGGCTACTAAGTGCCCTAAGTGCAGCCTGGCTGTCAGAAAAAATAAGAGTCCACTTATGTTTATAAGCCCTTCTTATATTCTCACATGCACATTGAAGAATGGCATATATTTCAGTTTGAAAGTATTGGCATATTTACCCAAAGGGAAGCTAAAGCTTCTTTTTGGTCTTATGCCAGAAATACCAGACCCTGTCCCTGAGTCAGTCTTTGAGCCGTCAGTAAACCAGATCAGAGCATCCTCAGGGTGCACCAGGTCTTTGTTTTTCCAATAATCCCGGTCTATAATAACTCTGAAGATTTTGGAGTGATAATAAAATGGAATGATGTAGTCCGACCGCATATCCAAAATAGGGTCACCCACATTTTTCCAGATGGATAGCAAACCTGATACTGATTTAGGAACAGTTGGTTGCTTTAGTATCTGCAGCCTGTAGAGTGCCATCCTCGCCTCTGCCATGATCAACAGATCCAGCGGAGTCAGATTCAAAAGCACCTCCAGTGCTGCAGTGGGGGTCGATTTCATAGCCCCCGTAATGGCTAGACAGGCCATTCTTTGAATCCTGCCTAGTTGAACCTTAGTGGTTTTTTGCACGACCTTGGGCCACCAAACCAAGGCAGCACAAAGTATGGATGGTCTAATTATCCTAGTATAGAGCCAGTGCACCATACTAGGTCTAAGACCCATCTTTTTACCACACATGCGTCTAACTACTGCAAAGGTGGTTTGTGCTTTTTTAATTGTCTTCTGCAAATGTTGGTTCCAGGTAAGTTTGGAGTCTAAAATCACTCCCAAATACTTGACCTCTCCCAGCATTTTGAGTTCCTTACCATGAGGTATGAGAGGTTCTAAGTCCTCTACTTTCCTTCTATTGGTAAATGGGACTATAGCTGTTTTGTGATGGCTAATATTTAGACCCTCTTTTACAGCCCATTGAGCCACCACATTCAGGGCATCTTGCATGAGCTCCCTGACTGTGTGTGCAAATTTACCTTGGACTATGATGACAATGTCATCAGCATAGCCAAATGTACAAAAGCCTAGATCATTTGTGGTAGTCAAAAACCTATCAACAACTAGGTTCCACAAAAGGGGAGACAAGACTCCACCCTGTGGACATCCTCCCACGACTTTAGCAGTCAAGCTGCTGCCCATAAGGGACGTGTGTACGAGTCTGCTTTCAAGCATGGACCCGATCCACCTACAACAGGTTTCCTCAAGTCCACGCTCTCTAGCAGCCATCATAATTGCACTGAAAGAGGTGTTGTCAAATGCCCCCTCAATATCCAGGAAGGCACCCAACGCAATCTCTTTATGATTCAGGGACTTTTCCAGTCTATGAACAACGTGGAAGAGAGCTGTTTCTGTAGACATACCTGCTCTATAGGCAAACTGGTTCTGGTGAAGTGGTTTTTCAACCAGGACACCTACCCAGATATATCTATCAAGTAGTTTCTCAAGTATCTTGAGTATAAATGACATGAGGCTGAAGGGTCTCAGGGACTTCCCCTGGGACAGTTGTTTCCCAGGTTTTGGTATAAATACCACCCTGATGTGCCTCCAGCTCATAGGAATGTAACCTAAGGCCAGACTGGCTCTTAGTAACATCATATGTTTCCCCGCAAGCAGTTCAAAACCCTGCTGTAGCATGACGGGCATTATTCCGTCAATGCCTGGGGATTTGTAAGGTTGAAATGAGAAAACAGCCCATTTCAGTTTGTCATCATTTATGGCCCTCCTGGAGACCTCCCAGTCTTCCCTGGATCCTTTCCATTTCGGATGCTCCAGTTCAAGACCGTCCCAGCCTCCAGGAGGTTCCAAAATTATTTCTGAGCCCGGGAAATGGACCCGGAGTAGCTCCTCCAGAGTCTCTTTCTCTGTTGTTGTATATTCTCCATTTTCAAGTTGGAGAGAGCTGACTGCACTATGCCTATCCTTTGAAAGAATCCTCTGGAGTCTGGCGCATTCTGGAGCCATCTCAATCTCCTCACAGTGTCTCCTCCATGATTCTCTCTTGGCCCGTCTGACTGCTTTATTATAATCCGTTAAGGTTCTTTTATAGTCAGTCCAATTCCCTGACTTCTTCTGCCGCATTAAACAGCCTGCGAACTTTCCTTCTTCTCTCCGCAAGGTCTTTATTCCACCAGGATTTATTCCTGTTGCTCCGCGTCACGGTAGAAGGACAGTTTTCATTATAAGCAAAAATAATAGCTTCCTGAAACTGCTTTGCAGCAGTCTCCAGATCTATAAAATTGGTAACTCTGTCTGTCATATAACGCAAACACCCCGACAGGTCAGTTCTGAAAGATTCCCAGTCGGTCCTGCGCGGATTGCGATATAATTCTACTAAACGGTCAATACCTGTAACAGTAAACAGGATGTATCTGTGGTCTGAACAACTTACTTCCTCAGTTACATGCCAGCCTTTAATAAAATTGCTAGCATAAAAAGTGGCAATAGTAATATCGATAACTTCCTGCTTATTAGATGTAACAAAGGTAGGTCTGTTACCTTTATTCATTATGTCCAATCTGTTAGCCATAATGTAATTAAACAGGGACTCACCTCTGTTATTGATGTTTGTGCTTCCCCAAGAGGTGTGATGCGCATTTGCATCACAGCCGATAATCATGTGAGTTCCTTCCGCACTACAACCCATCACCAGCTTCTCAAACTCCCAGGGGGGTGGGGGTCCAACATCATCATATGGAAGATAGGCCGATCCGAGAATAATCTCCCTCAGCCCTTCACCCCACAGCGTTTTGATTTTAACTGCCGTGAGGTCCCTGGAACAGTGATGCATCAACGGCAGTATCCGAAAGTCTTTCTTGACTTAAATACAGGTCCTAGGATTCTGAGTGGATCTACTATAAATTAGTTCTCCCCCCGCCTCCTTTAGACCTTTAATATCCCCTATATAGGTCCAGGGTTCCTGTATAAGGGCAACATCGCAATTCCTCATAGCGACACAGAGGGCAGCCGAGGCTGCCCTACTGTGGTGGAGGTTCACTTGCAGTACTCTAGCCTCTGGCTTTTTCTTTTCCTCCTTCAGGGTCCGGACGACAACTCTCCCCATTCCCCAGAAGGCATTGAAATTAGAACGAGTCAGGACTTTGAAGGAGTCAGGGTCAATGGAGAAGGCCAGCGTTTGCTCCTTCTCAGTGGCCTTGCGACTCATAACTGACCAATCTGCCATTTTTAGCTCAGGATTTTGAATCCCGAGTCGCTTTATGACAGTGGTAACCTCAGAAGTGTCAGGAATACGAACTAGCACCCTGGGTCTTTTTGGGAGGTCTTTAGAGTCGACTACAGTCAGCTCTGCACCCTCCCACAACTCCCCAAGTCCCCTGATCGTCCGCATTAACCAGACCTTTGAGTGTTCATTTGCACAGGTGATCCAAAATACCCCCTGTGCAAATTTAGAGTGTAAAACTGTGGAGGCGCCTCCCCTAAAGGGTTCGCATCCACAGCTGATAGGAGTTTTACCTGAATCAGGTCAACTTGGGTCTGATCCAGTGTAACATCTGGATGGCGTGTGTGAGTAACTGCCATCTTGATACCAGCAACAGCTTCCTTGTATGACCCAGTCTGCAACTGAGTGCTCCTGGGTTTTTTAGGTTGCTGCGTTTCCGAAGATGGTGTGCTCGAGTCAGAGTGGGGTCTTTTAACACCCCCACTGCTCTTCCCGGCTCCCTTCCCCTGAGACAAAGGAGTTTTTCTTGGAGGCTTCTTTTCCGTCCAAGTTCCCTCCTTCATCTTCCTTTCTCTAGTAAGTCTTTTTTGTTGTGCTCCAGAGAGTCTCTTGGTTTGCAGTCCAATCGTAGAGATGCCTGCAGCCAATCTCTCCTCATCTGAGGAGGCAACGGAAGACTTTATGTCTATAACCTCCACATGGGGTTGTGGCTGTAACAAGTCTGCAGTGCCAGCTGCTCCTTGTTTAGGTTCAGAAATATTCGTGTCCATTTTTGTCCCACGAGTACGGGAGATATAACAGTCAACACTGGCAGAGCTCCCTATACCAGTGCAAGGCTACATACTCTGGGATGTCGCCTGGTTTCCCAGAGGCTCCGTTAAGAACACATTACCCATGTGCCATTCACCCCTTCAGCACGGATTAAGGCAAGCCACACATAACACCTTGGGGTTGGGGAGTTGGTCCACGGTCTCCTATTTAATTCAGAGACAGACCTGCCACAGGGACAGGCCCCCGGCTATCTGCCACCCGCCGACGTGCCCGGTAGCCACTCATGCCCCGGGTGCAGCCTCACTTGCTTGGAACTTGTCAAACCACTCTTTACTGACACGAAAGCTGCTCTTCTCACTTCATGACGCCATGTAGTAGCTGCGTAATTGGATAAACTTTTGCCCACCACAGAACCACTAACTCTGGCTCGCCTTCCAGCCATACACACAAGGCCGTCTCCATCTTTTAGAGCTTGGGGGCTGAAGTGACTCACTTCCACATGGTGCCCCCTGCATAGATGACCAAGGCAGGAAGTCGAACTAAACGAGTCACAAAAATGCCATGCAGCCCAATTACTGTGTAAGACATTATATTGGACTTCAAGGAAGAAAATGAGAGACATCCCTCTAACCAGCATAGGATAAAAAAATCTTAACTTGGGTCATCCCGGTGTGTTACTTCAATTACAGCAATAATAAACACATTTTGACACACCACAGCGTATATTTATTCTGCACACTACACCATTCCACTCCATTCTTCTCAGCTACCCATCAAACAGTGCAATGGACAGCCAAGCTAGTCACGACACGCAGTTATGATATCTGGTTTTCTATTCTCAGAAGTCCTTAAGGAAATACACCCCACTGTTCCAAAAACATCTCTACAAAGTCGCCCAGTTTACTCAAAAATTAAAATTAAAACACCTACACTGCCAACAGAAATCTCAAAGCATATTATGGAGTTACTTCACAGTTCTGGGCTGCCTTCATAGCAAAACTGGATCCTACATTACCCATTTCAAGAAAATGGGACTCAACATCAAGACTAAAGGAGAAATATCTTCTGAAATGGATTCGAGTATTTGGCATATGAACAGATGTTGGATCAATCACTGTATTAGCTTAGGATTATGTTACTCCAGTTTTTTCTCTGAATGGTTTTACAGTCTAAAAAAACAGTGGATTAGTGAAGTATTCACTAACGCTTTTATACTACTTTTATACTATTTTTATACTATTTGATTAAGGATCTGTGTTTTTAACATTTATACATGTACCTGATGATGGCTTGGCTGAGCCAAAACATGTAGTATATTGGCACAGCCTTGGAGTAGAATGGTGTAGTGTGCAGAATAAATATATGATGTGGTGTGGCGGACTGTGTTTATTATTACTGTAATAAAAAATCTGTTTGAGCAAGAGGGCACTTGTTTTACACAAACAATTTTCTCACCTGTTGTAGCATCAGCCATAATGCTTCCCCACATCTTTATTTTTCTTGATGTAATGAACTGCTGATTTGTTTCTGCCATAATGGTGTCTGACCACAGCAGTACTATTTCCATGTCCAACTTATCCAATACCTCTAAGTGCTCTAAGAGATGCAGCTCTTTCTTTCTTTTTATTGTTTTGCCCTTCATTAGTACATACATCATGCTTTCCAGACAACTGAAACATGGGGGCAACAACTGCTTCTAAAAACTATGACAATTATAGTCAAAGTACGTTCCATATTGCACGATATCTCAGAGAGATGGACAGTTGTGGCCACTTCTCTAAACCTGTGCCTATGGAAGCACAACCACAAATGGAGGAGGAACTTACATTATGATGCCTGAGCAAAACCCAAATGCAGAAACTCACAAAAAAGGTGGGTGAGCCATGCTCACAATTATCACTGTACAGAATCCAGAATAGCACAACTACATAGTGTGATTTCAAATATATCATATGAATGCAGATCTGTAGCACTGTAATACAAAGGCACCCACCTCAAATTCTTATGGTTGAGACATAAGATTTTAAATTAAGCGTTGTCATAATACAACGCTCTTATAGCTGAGAGAAATAAGAGACATTTTTAAATAATAAAATATTTTACTTTCTTCTGGAACATAAATATTGCTGTACAATCACAGATCTGTTTCTCAGTGTACATATCTTTCAGGCAGTTGAGATTTATGAATCTTTATCACAAAACCACTTTACCATCAACAGTATCATGAAGCAGACAAACAGTGCATGCAATCATACATTTACATGTGTGTGCAAACATCAGTCTTACATTCACATTTACGTACAATTGTTCACAAACAGATTTTTGGTGATTATTTATCATTTATAACTATAAATGGAAATGTGCAAGTAAGAAATACCAAATATTTTTGCTTAGATGCATGTTTTCAAGACAAAAGCAAATACTTGAACATCCAGTTTTCATTCAGTCTCACCACTTTACTCAGCTTTTGACTGTTACATAAACGTGTTAACGTAATGTCACAGCAAGAAAGAGCAGAAGTGTGTACAGACGTCCAAAGTCACTTTTTTTAAATGACACAAAAAAGTACTGGGAATGTACTTTAAGAAATAACGGATAAAAATAATCTACTGCTCTTTTGAAGAGTCAGTATGTTATTTACTACTTTATCATTGTACAGCATAGAATGAAGTAATGATGTTTTCTGCTAAAGATTGGTGCACAAAGATTTCCAGGCTGGGTATATCAACACATAACAAGACAGGTAATGTATGTATAAACGTAACATTGAAGCGTGTTCGACTAACCCTTGTTATACGGAAAAGCAATAAGTATTACATATTCTGAGTGTGTGTGTATTCTTAGTTATCCAGCATGCGATGCACATGCGCCCTATTTATGGATATCTCTGGCCTCCCTGACTGTACCTAATTTTCCACATTATCTCAGAAATGACACGATTTTTGGAAAACAGTTATTGAACACAAAATGCATGTTTTGATTTTCTCTAAAATTTTATCTCAACATTCGTCATTGTAAGAAGAATTTAGCAAGATTTTACTATAAATGTGCATAGGTTTTCATGTAAAATACCTGTTATTCTTGTCAAATTTCAATCAAACTTGAATTTTCTTGACAGATTTGCGAAAAATATTCAAATATCATGTTTCACAAGAATCCGTTCAGTGGGAGCTGAGCTGTTCCATGCAGATGGATGGACAGATGGACAGAAGGACAGACAGACACAACAAAGTTAATAGTAACTTTTTGTAATTTTGTTAACACACCTAAAATGGGTGATTTGACTTCTATATAACACAGTATATTTTAGTGTTTAGTCAGTACTAATGGACAGAATTCACAGTTTATATTGGAAGGTCTGTTCTTTAACCCTTTAAAGAAAAAGCATATCTGTTTTATATAAGGACTCAGTGCGTACCGCACTGTAAACACTCTCCACTTCTGTTATAAAAACCAATCTCCTAATGTGTTATAAGACAAAAGTTGCTGTTTGTTCTGAGATCCGTACAAAACACATAAACACAATGTGGGAACCACGTAGAATTTTTTAATGTTAAACCTGTTCGTATGTAAAGTTACCACTAGGCTTTAAAAGGTTAATGTGTGTATATAATATTGTTTTTTGTGTTTTTTATTTAATGACACCATAAGTTGCTGAGGTTTATATATGTTCAATGGTAGATGAACAACATACTATTATGGAGCATCGGTGTAGTGATAATGAAGGTGGAATGTGAAGTACCCAGGAAAAAAAAAAAAAAGGCTGTCCCACTGCCACTTTGTCTATCACAAACCACACATGGACTTGCCAGGGATCAAACCCTGACCTCTGCAGTGAGGCACCAGTCAGTGAACTACCTAAGCCATAGCATAGCCTATGTACAGAATATCCCGCATGATATTCAAGATTGTTTTATCAGATTTTGCAGATTAATCCAAGTGATATGGGTTATGATATTAAAGCTTAATGCTTTCTCATCAATTCCACAATTGATGAGATAGCATTAAGCATTGAGTAGTCAGTGT
This sequence comes from Coptotermes formosanus, assembly GCA_013340265.1. Lineage (NCBI taxonomy): Eukaryota > Metazoa > Arthropoda > Insecta > Blattodea > Rhinotermitidae > Coptotermes > Coptotermes formosanus. The sequence goes on along the minus strand of BLKM01007573.1, from coordinate 133,319 downwards.
CATAATTTAGCCACTTTATTGTTGCTGATGATTTCCCTGCTTTTCACTACATATGAACCATATTCTCGTTAGTAGTTTACACTATGTCTGTCCATCATCAGCTGTTTCACTCTAGAAGCCACAAAACATAGGTGTAGGCTATGAATTTACAGTGGAGGTAATTTAACAAGTTAATTCATCTACATCTTCAGTCAGAAAAGAGAATAAATGGCCAAGATTTGAAAGGAATATGTCATGAATAAAAATCTACAACAACCTCCTCAGCAGGTGAAACACATTTGTAGAAAGCAGGTGTGGTGTTCTGACATGCATAGTCATAATTAGGAAGGAAGGAAGCAACAGGTTTAATGGCATTTATCCATTCTAGGAAAAACTGATCACAGGACTCTCAGACATGGACCATCAAGCTGAATGGGGCAGTATGTGGCACTCTTGCACTGATAAAGTATGAGCTGGCTTGTTTCAAAGCAACTTATTTTTAGGTACAAATTTTTAATGAAAAATAGGTCAGCACAGATATTTTATTAGTAAAATATGTATCCTTTAATGCATACTGTTCTGAGACCCACTCTATTTTCCCTCAGAATTATCCTAATTTATGAAGAAGATGAGACCACTCCAAATACTTTATGATAATTAATGGACGAGTTTATGCAACATGAGAAACCCAGTTGAGTCCATTCTTATAAATGTTAACTCTCAGGGAATGTGAATCAGTTTTCTTAGATGTTTAGTGTGAATAATTTAAAGTAGTGATATATGTGGTGATAAAAAATAACAGACCTTAGTGTGCTGCCTACACAAATTAAATTACAATGCAAGGAAGATTTGTGTTGGTCAAACAATACAGGCCAGTAAAATGCCTAGCAGAAATCCTTTGTAAGGTTCAGGTGTTAAGTAATTTAAGTTCATGTTTTTCAGTAGCTGTGGCTGCAGATGGACCATTCTGGCACAAATTGGGTTGCTGGGGATGTTTTCATTTTGATCTGGCAGTGGGATTTCCATTTAAACAAAGACTTTAAAAGTGGCAAAAATGCAGTGGCAATTCTGAAATTAGCGTTTTGTGACATGACATTGTACATGCAGTCTAATGTACAGAACATCACGACATTTGCAGTTTGCTTATGCTGTGTAATACACAGGTGTGTTCAGTGCACTTAAATATCTTTCTTCAAATATGAAATACGATTGTTACGTATATCTGACTCCATGTTAGTAATACAGAATTTTATGAAAAAGCATTTATGACAAAGACATGATTGTGTACCGGGAAGAGTGTACAGTTAAGTTTTAAGTACAAAGGGATACTGTACTGTTATTACAACTTCTTAAGAGATTGCAAAGATCCTTTGGCAGATACTCTTCTTTTTTTGTGTTGTTACAGTTCAACTCAGGCCTAGGTTGCCTCATTGTTGAGGTAAATATTCATTTAGGTAATACAGTTTGTTTCATGCTTAATTAATTCACTATACTAGTGTCACTTTCTAATATATACTGAATTCACTGTGCTCTGCTTTTGCAAGTTATCATCTTCAGCAGTTCTATGGCCATTATGTCCTTTCTGATATTAAGTCAGCATTTGCATGTTTTTACTTTAGCCACTGCTATTTTCTCAGTGCAAAACAAAGACAGTGAGATTGTTACAGAACTGCACAAGGAAGTTTAATACTATTTATTTCACGTAGTGTGCTATAATCATTTATATACAGCGAAATATGCACATAAATTTTATGACATTATGAGTTGTCCTTAAACATAAAACCTTCTACATGTTTCAGCAATAAATTACTATCCTCAGGAAGAGTCTCTCTGAGGATGGTGATTTATGGATGAAACATACAGAACAGTTGATGTTTAAGGTAAGGCAATCCCATTACAGACCTGGACAGGCCCATAGGGTTCCAGGAGGTTGAGGCTCCCAGATTTCAAGACAGTCAGCACATGAAGGTGACGCAACGGCCACCTTTATCCCCCAGGAAATACTCCTGGTACTCATTTCTGTTAGAGGCTGAGCCGACCCCAGGGCCATAGTGCGGCCAGAATGATTAAGTTAATGAAAAATTCCAGCGACTCCATTGGGAATTGAAACCGCGAGGCTTACGTTTATGGATAACATAAATTTATACAATTTATGTGCATACATAGTTATATGTAAATGTACAAGGAAGGTCCAAATTCAGTTAACTCAATACATACAAACTTCCAAAGGAAGCAAGGTCTGTGGTACAGTCCATTAGCTGAAGCCCAGCTGATTGTCTACAGGGTCCACGACCTTCGGCAAGGCACGAAACACAAAGGCACACTGAACCTTACACACATGATCACCCAGCACTGCTGCATGGCTGAATAACCTTGCCAGACTGAAACAGTTCCCAATCTTCAGTGACTGACAGATAGGCTGAAACAGAAAGCAATACAGGGACACTCACAACTTCACAATTAATGTAATGTAACTTACTCCCTGACAAAAGTCCTACTTCAGAAGCTACACATAGAAGACCCTCAGGTGGTCAAGAAACGCCTTTAATTTTATAGATCCTAAAGGTGCACTACCCTGTTTACAAGAGTCCACCACTGGTTCTCATCTGAAGCCAGGTGAATCCATTCCAACCTTCTCACACTTTTTTCTCAAACATTTATTAAAGTACCTTTCCATCTATGTCTAGTTTCCAGAAATGGTCTCTTCCATTCAGTTTTTTATATTTTTGTCACCTCTGTGTAGTGTCTGAATTATGACATACCTGATTATGAATTCCCCCCACCAATCTTGTTACTTCGTCCGTCTTAGTCCAAATATTCTCCTTAGGACTTTGTTCTTAAATACACTCTATCTGTGCTCTTCTGTTCCTATGAATCCTCACAGTATTTCTATTGGTAGGTGATATGAGAGGACTTTCTCTGAGCTTTTCTTATCTGCTAGAGTATTCTGTATTTAGGTGTTATAAGAGGCCTTACTTCTAGATTTCAAGTAACATATTTCAGTGTGAATAACAATTAGCAAAGGTTTTTACTGTTGATTTTTCAAACAGAGACTATAACTTCAGTGAATAAGAGTTTCAGTAACACCAAACACTTCGAAGGATTTGCAAGAGAAAATTTCCTTGAAGACGCTTAAAACAGATTGAATAAAAATGAACTTTTGCTAAATTATAGTAGTAAAAGCTTAACATTTCCCAAGTGTGCCCCAGAGTTGACTTGAATGAAAGACTGACTGATCTCATGTTTTAGGTAAGCACCATTTATGAACATTTCTGCACATAAATGCTGTAGTGAGTGGTCAGTGTCAGAAAGAATGTTATCAGGAACTGTACAGGTTTGGTGAAGGAAGTGTTCTTTGAATAGCTGAGCGTTTTCAGGGCACACACCTCGGACAGCAGGAGGAGATATGACGTCAGAATCGAAACTATATTTCTTATTACATGTTTTAAGCCATCCCAAATTTTGGATGGAATGCACAGAAGATATAGCATTACTGCTGCAAACAGTATCGTATATATTTTACTTCTTAAAATAATGGAAAAATCTTATTAATGAAAGACATTGCATGTAGGAAGGGCAGTGAATGGGGAAGAAATAATTGTGGAGGAAGTGCCTTTATTTCCCTAGTGCAAATGGGGTCATAGACTGCACTTGTGTCCCAGTAGAATACCATGAAAAAACCTTGATGTCCATTTAGACTATTCAGCTACTATCCAAGTAAGCACTCACCCCTTCAGTTGTGCATGTGCACATGACGCAAGGTGATATCCGTTCTGCTGAACCCACATCGATTGTTGTGTGTCCAACTGTGCAGGAGAGGCGTTCCTTCCACAGCTCCAAGTCCAGAGAAGGGATAGTGTTACATGGCACTCTTGGGTTCCTGATACACACATCATATCACACTCTTTACAAGATATGAAAGAAACATTAAATCTGAAGCTACTGCAGTCCCTTATACTTACAAGAAGGGCTCTGAAAGGTCCAGAAGTGAGCGCTGGATCTTGCTAACATTGTCACAGTTGTCACACACAAGTCGAGATAAGGTCACCTTACGGATATCTGCCAGTTGAGCTTCTGTAAATCGCACCAGTGGGTCATCATTCTCATACCTGTATGGACACAGTACTCCACATGTCAACTCAGCCCATGAAGCATATCCTGTCTTAAGAAGCTAAAATATGTTCACCTGCTCAAAAACTTTCCTGTCTTTTATCAAAATACAAAAATCTGTTATCACATTCACAATGCACTCCTTGACTCTATTGTGAACCAGATGAATCCAGTTTACACCAGCACACACTATTTCTTTAATACTGTAACTATTTTAATGTTATTCTCTCACCTAGCCAACACCGAAGACTCCCACATTGTATTTTCCCTTCAGGTTTTCTAACAAAAATTTTGTACACAGTTCTCAACCCCTTCACACATACTACACGCGTCCTGCATTTTATCATGCTTGCTCTTATTACACTAATGGTGAAGAATACAACCTACGAGGCTCCTCAATGTGCAATTCCTCCCTTTCTAACAACATCAGCATCTTGTATCTAAATACACACCTCAGCAAATTGTTCTCAAAAAATATCCGCATTTTATGGTCTTCTCTAAGGATAAGCAACATGGTTTCACAGTCATACAAAACAACATGGGATTTAATGTATACTTTTTATCATTTTGAGGACGTATTCATCAAGATCTTTGGGCATAAAAATGCTGATAATCAGACAGTGCCAAGAAGGGAAATTGTAGGGACAAAGATATAACATTGGAATATGATTGCAGGTTACATGCGCAAGACACAATAGACAACAACAGAACACAAAAAGATGGTATATTTACAAAGAGGACAGAAAAAAGCTTAACCTTTTAAAGCCTAGTGGCAACTTTACGTACCACCAAGTTTAACATTAAATATTCTACATGGTGATGACATTGGGTTTATCTCTTGTGTATGGATCTCATAACAAAGAGAAATTTTGCCTTATACAAAATTAAGAGATTGGTTTTTATAACTGAGGTGGAGAGTGTTTACAGCGCGGTACGCACTGAGTCCTCATGCAAAACAGATACTTTCGCCCTTAAAGGGTTAATACATAAAAGCAGAATATTTCTGTAAATACAGAGGACATTTTAAAAAGAGTGTTTCTTCATAAAGGTTTTTTAAACAACATGTAAGCATGCATAATATTTGATGAATATATGATCAAGAGGAGTTTTATATGCTGAGTAAGGTGATGATAGATAATGTTAAATTCTGAACCCCTGTATATGTCTTTCACATAGACAAAACATGCATGGTGAAAAGCAAATAAAATCTTAGAACATTACTTGTATAGATACAGTTTATGGTAAATAAGGACATGATTGTGGAATTTGTGCATTTCACGTTCCTCAGGTACACTTACCAGAATCTGTCACATCGTCGGAGAAGCCTGAATTGATGACCAATGATACAGGCGAATGTTGGCCCAATGATACCTCCCATGAGAGGTGTCTCAGCTAGACCTCCAGGGAATAAGTCGATGTCATCCACGTGGGCATAAAGCCGGCGTAGCCGCTCCACCAAGGGAAATGAAATCTCTCTTTTCAGGTCATTGAAATCTCTTGCCCGTGTCAGATTGCACCAGGCGCGGTACTCGTTGTAGCCAGGGATGCCATGGTCCCGAGCTGGAAGAATATGGTTATTGAACTACTCCTCCTCAGTGCCTTGGACTGAGGTAAATTCTCCTAAGTTTACAAATCTTTAAAAGTGAAATTCACTTTTTCTTCTTAATAACATAGGCTGAGAGTGTTTGAGAACAAGGTGCCGATGAGAATGCTTGGGCTTAAGATGGAGAAGGCAACATGATGGTGGAGAAAATAACATAATGAGGAGCTTCATGACTTAATGCTCTTTGTCACGTGTTAGGTCATTACATCAAGGAGGATGAGGTGAGTGGATCTTACAGCATGCATGTGAGAGATGAGAAATGCACTCAAAAAATTCTAGTTCAGAAAATTTAAGTGAAGAAACAACTTGAGATGCCTAGTTATAGATGGAATGATAATATGAAATTAAATATGACAGAATTAGGATCTGAGATTGTGGGCTGGATTCAACTGGATTTGGATAGAAATCAGTGGTGATCTCCTACGAATATGGTGAAGAACATATGAGTAAGAAGGCTGGTTGTTTTCACAGTGTTGAAGATCCATACTGTGGTTTTTGATGACACCATGTGGTCTGGCAAGTATGTATGAGTATACCAGACTGCATGACCATAACCCAGAAGGCCGCAATATGGACGACTTTAACCTTATGTACATAAAAGGAGCAGAATTTCATGACTAGATGAGTGACAAGTACTCTGCCCTGTGGAGTTAGTTAACTGTGATTTTCAGTTTTCATCAATGAACTACTAACTGCTCCTCACCCACATATTAGCAGTGGATCTGTATGCATTTCTGGTTATGCCAAAGTAGCAGAAGTATACAAATTTTATCATGTATATTCTTTCATGTATTTTACCACATGTCAATATGTGCAAGATGTGACAGAAAAAGCAGAACATTATAGACACCTTCTACAACTGAAAATAAACAGCAAGCAAGACACAATCTCATTCGTAATACTGACTTATTAATTATGTTGTCTATCAGTTTATCTTTTTCAGCTATTGGAAATCTGGAGGGCTGATTATGTAATATGTGTAGGAAATAGTTACAAGTGTTAAACTAGCTTTAATAATAGTTTACTCTATACTTAATCATTTGAGAATTGTAGTGATTGCAAGTATAATAGTCATCTATAAACCTTCATTCATTACGACAATACATGTGCGTTGACGATGGCTGATGTAGCATGTAAAATTTAAATGTTTATTTATTCAGGAAATATTCAGAATAAAATCACAATTCAGACACTCTTATTTTTTTATCTTATTGCATAAAACACACATCTGGAATTCTGGCATTCTTGGCATTCTTCTGTGGAAATGCTGCAGGCCTGTATCATATTTACAGGTAAAATGTTACAGTTGTAATTGTCCCTTCACCAACCTCTTTGAATGTTGATAGCTGCAAGGTCCATGCCCGAATATGGCATCCTCCTGTCCTCAAATAAATGATTTGTCACTTCACTTGTGATGAACTGGTCCAGGGTCTCCATTGGTGTGGCAGCAAGGCCACGAATAAGGTCATCCACCATCCCAGTCTGGTAGAGCACATCAGGGTTGAAAAATGTGTCTCTCAGCCGCACCCCAGGCTTCAGTTCTTTGTAGTCTTCATCCATGCGAAGTAAGACAGGGCGCAGCAAACTGTGACCAAAACGAAATGCAGCTGCTGCAAACTCGTTCACAATGGTAGCATCACAGCCTGGATCATAACCTGTGAGAGAATTCCACTGCTACTAACTCACATTGTTTCCAGAAACACATTATTGATTGCTTGCTGTCTTGTAAAAAGAAAATTATTCAAGCGCCCAAGGGCGCACTCAAGGGGGGGGGGGATGCTGGACTGCAGCCCCCGTCAATCCCCAAAACCCAAATTGGAAGGACACAGCTTTTGTAGATATTATGATATCAAAAGTTTTATGTGATTTCCCCTTCAGCCAAAATCAGCCACTGAACTCTGCTGATGACTTGTACATTTGAATTTTGAAAAATAAATTAATAAAATTAAAAAAAATCAAGAAGGTGGGACACTGTGAATGAGTCATGGAACCTGTAGTTATATTTGTATGTGTATAAATGCAGTTGCAAACAGTGTTATGTTGTACTTACAACATGATTTTCATAACATAATTTTTAAAATGAAACATGAATTATGTATAATCTCAGGGTCAGCCGGCGGGCGCCGCCCCCCAAGGAAAAGTTCTGGGTGCGCGCCTGCAAGCGCCTGGTTTTGGAACAGAATCAAATACGAATATTGACGTTTTCTGTGATGTTAAATTGTGTTGACTGCTAAGTAGTTACTGCTGTTTGAAGAACTGCAGTGCCTTCAACTTTGTGGACAAGTACTCTTCAACTGCTTGATTCTGAAGATGAAGACATTGCAATACCTTGAAACGTCGGTAACTGCTTACCAGCCTGTACATCATAAAATCCTAGAAGACTTTAATCATCAGCAGCACCCCAGTAAAGACCTCAAATCTTGCATAATGTGCACGTAATCGAAGATGTAAACGAATGGACACAACCAACATTCTGTTTTTCTATTCCTTTTGTAATGAATATCCATCTCCAAGTGATTAAATAGTCTAGATTGTGTGCATCCTTTGTAGATATATCATCACCAGGAAAGACAGGTATTATGTTGCACTGTTTCAATAATTTGTCATTTTATGTAAGAGAATGTTTAATGCTTATAGTAGCAATGGGTCCTAGTAAAGAGATTGGGGAGCCAGGATACCAGAGTCAGTACAGTGCAAAGCCATGGGCTGGATGACCAAGGAGTTGTGATTCAATTCTCAGCAAGGGCACGAGATTTATTTCTGATCCCAAGCATCCAGACTGGCTTGGCGCTAACACAGCCTTACATACAATTAGTGCTGAGGGCTCTTGCTCTGGTAATAAAGCAGTGGAGGGAGTATGAATCTGGCCAGTCACTTTCATGTAGTTCCAGCATTGAGAATGAGTCGAGCTATACCTTTACTCTCCCATGCCTTCATGGCATGCACATCAAGATGGCAAAGTTTAAATACTTTCAGGAATTACACGAACAAACAAAAATTGTATTCACACCGAAGTAAAGAGCACACCAAATTCAGAGCATGCTTGTTACCACTTAATGTGGAATCTGTTACCATTCAGTTTGTATATAAACTATAATAATTTATATGTGTGTGTGTGTGTGTGTGTGTGTGTATAGTCTTTTAATTTTATGTGCTTTGAATGGAAAGGGAAAACACATCTTGAGAGTGTTTGAAAATTAAGTGCTAAGCAGGCTATCTGGCCCTAAGGGAGAATAAGTAAGAGAAGCCCGGAGAAAAATATACAATATGGTGACCTTCTTAAAAAAACAGGACAAAATTTTCTGAATCATTTCTCCTAATTTGTTGTGTAATAATATCTGGACTGGCAGAAAAATTTAACAGTACCAAACTAAGGATCTGTGAGCCCTAGTTTGATAAAGGAAAGGTGGTCTGACCCTGGTAATAGCCTTCAGTCTGAAGAGTGAGGCTGTGCTGGTGGACACCATCCCATCCAAAGAGTCGGGGCAGGAATTCACGATATGTGATGTGTTGAGTTACTGCAGATAGGATGCGGCGAGCTGTCTGGTACAGTTTCTCATCATTCCACTGTGGGTTTAACACAGACAACCCCTCCGCAAGCCGGTTGTGTTCTCGTAAAAACAGCGTCTGTATCGCAGCCAGGGCAGGTTGTTCACTGGCTCGTGCATCACCTGCATGAAAGACATATCATCTAAGTAACAGGGAGATAAACTTGTGCACATAAAACAGAAACCACATTTTTAGGGTGGCTGTAACCACCCTAGGGAACTAGGCCTTTGAAATGAGGAATTCACTTAGCATATTTAAAGCCCTTGAAATTTCTGTTAATGAGTGACATGAATCCCAAAACTGATTCAACTATAGATAGATACATTATTGACTCAGTCTGCCAGATTTTCGTTCAATTAAATATGTGCAATATGTGGCCTTTGTTCTTCTGGGGTGTTATGGCTGTAGGTTGGCAACTGGTTAGCAATGTTTTGGGACAGCATATTAGTCCAGGCTTTAACAGTCAAGTAGTCCAAGTTGTCTTGGACTGTCTGTCTATGCCACATAACATCCCAGAGGAGTGAAAGCCTCAACTACACTGTGGCAGAAGTCTGAAATTTTGGAAGAAAATGTGTCTTCTCACGCATAATGATATTCACTCCCAAAAAATGTGGTGACAAACTTGTAGATTGGGAAGAATATTAGGGTTACTAATACTGGTATATAGTCTTAAAGTTTTTTTGGATAAAGTTTTTGGAAAACATGCTGCCTTTTAATGAAGTAAATTGTTAAAGAAATGGTAAGTAACATGATTGAAACTACATTAACATATCAAACACTACATAACTGCTTAAAACATTTTTGGAGAATTTGTGCTTCCTGAGACTTAAAATTGCAACAAGGAAGCTGTTACATTTACCGAGCGAAATTATGATCACTTAAACAACAGAGGCAATGTATGTATAACATAACACTGAGGTGCATTTACATAACCATTGTTACCATCAAAAAACAGGAAGTGTTACATAATCTGAGTGTGTATCTGCAGTTTTAGTTATGCAGCACACAATGCGTATGTGCTGTATTATATCGTCGTCTGTGGCCTGTATGGCTCTACCACATTTTTCCACTGTATCTCACAAATGGCATGATTTTTTAAAGAAAGGTACTGAACATAAAAAGTGTTTTGATTTCCTCAACAAATTCTGTCCGAAAATTTTCTCAATCTAAAAAGAATTCAGTGAGATGTTATCATAAAGGTACATGTAAAGTACCCATTATTCTTATCAGACTTAATGAAACTATGATTTTCTTGACAGATTTTCCTAATGCTGGGCAGATTTTAGGGTGGAGTTGCGTTTTGAACTTCAAAACTCACCTGCTCGAAAGCACACTTTAGAGCTGGACTTGCACTCAGGATGTGTGGTAATCTGGGGTAAAAGGGGCTTCCCTGTCGCCATCGTTTTGGTGATATTGAGTTTACCCTCAGTGAAGGAGCGAAGGGCATTCATTTCACACACATCAGATCCATAAACGAAGGAGCTGTCAATGTAAGCTGTCACCTGATTCAGCTGCTCTCTATAACCTGCAGTCACAAAACACTAGCAGCGTTGTGTCCAGCATAGTGATTCTCAGTCACAGATTTATATTTGCTGTGGCAGCACATCAGAAGATTCAAGGTTCAAATTAATCAAGATTTCACATGGATTGCATAAGTTCATTTGAATCTTCCGTCAGTGCATCAAAATAGGACTCAGTTACTTCTTTTCCCATCATTGCATATTAACCATTACAAATACCACACTTTCAATGATATATAATATGTGCAGTTGATAAAACATCACTAAGAACTACTCAAAGATTATCTTTTCACTGTGGGTGACACATGCAGAGTTCTTGGAATAAACAAGGGTGCCCCAGTCAGTAAAGTGACAATTAAGGGCCACGTGATGAGTTCAACAGGAAGAGGAAGGGAAATTTCTCTTGGCCGCTGTCAACAGACAGGTGCTGAAGCCCAGCTGGCCTCCTTCTGTCTCCTCAGCCACAGGACGAAGCTGACTGCTCACTGCTGCTGAGGTTAAGAGTATTGGAGTTTCATCTCCATGTCTCCATACACCTTGAAGGTGTGATACTCTAAGCAAAGAGATAAATTTAACTTTACAATTCCTATGACTTACCTAGAGTCAGTTGTCCAGGCATGGAGCGTGTTACAGGAATGCACATGCGTTTTCCAGTGGTGATGTTCACTTTGGGGAAGTAAGGGTCATCATCTGGTACTGGGATTGGAAAGCACTCAGGGTGTACTGATGTCATGGCATCGCATGGCTGGCAATCCAGAATTGACTCTCCAACAAACCCTAAATACAAAATAAAACCCACCCCTGTCATAAGATATTATAAATACTCAACACTATTATTAATAGCAATCTCAAATAATGTTACATGCATTTCTCACTACTGTAATAATTCCTTCCAATTTGATAATTTCCAACATACTTTTCCCCTAAATTTTATGTGCTTTCTGCATTTTCCAAACCTGATTGCCTGAAATAGCCTCTTGTCAATTTTACTATACTCAGTAACGCTACGTAAGCTGTATAGAGCACAAATGTTCTCAGTCTGTAACATTCCCCAGTACTCATTTACAGAGTCACTTTAATGCGCACCAAACTCTTTGCCAGATAATATTGAGATCATGAAATGAGGATGAGATGCACCAGACATATAGTACACATGAGAAACGTGAGAAATGTACTCAGTGATTTGATTGCAAGACGTGAAAGCAAGAGACTTCTCAAGGGAATGTGGCAGGGGTGCCTAGAAAACATTAAACTGGATCTTAACGACTTACACACACGCACGCACGCACGCACGCACCACACACGCACGCACGCACGCACGCGCACATGCACATGCACACGCACATTTCATTGATCCAACACTCGTCCCTCAGTGGGGGAATAGGAAACATGTCAGGAAATGTAGGTCGCATGTACAATGTATGGACATGACTCGGTGTTTCTGGAAGGTTATATAGGGTGTAATACATGAAGTAATATGAACTGCTATTCTGTTGCTGAATAACTGCATGCCCTTTATTGAATACAGCAGTGTCTTTCATATTTACAAGACATACTAGCATGCAGCATGGAAGCAGTAAATAATGGTAATGATGTGTATTACCTAGTCCTTTCATTTTTAAAACATAAGTTTAATGATAAGTATAATTCAGTGCACTAAATTTCATGCTTTACCTAAGAGTATAAAGTACCCTGCTGTTGTTTGTATTGTTTAGGAAGTTTATTGAAATCCACATAGAAGACCTACTGTGTGTGTAGTTACAAACATGAAGGTCCAGTTTATGCTAGACATAACAAGAATTTAATTATTTCAATGTGTTACAAGGAAAGCCTGGGAAAGAACAGGCACTTTACCTCATCTGAAATAAATGAATTTTCCAGTGTAATGAGGTGTGCAAAATCACTAAAAACATTTTTTACATCCTTCACCCTTGCTGAAAGTCATACCTTTGTTAACAGGAGTGTGTGTGAGGTCATGGTCCAGAAGCTGTGCATACTGCATGAACATGAGGGAGTAGCGGACATGGGGGCGAGTGGTGTCTGGGTGCACACTTACAGAGATCAGCCGTGGACTGGGTAAAGGCTGTCCAGTCACAGACATGGCTCGTGGACTGCCAATACCTGCAACACATGGAAGGTACTTCAAGAATTTTCTGTTCCTTATAGATGAAGGCAAGATGTTCCTCTGAAACTTTGAGACCTGATTACCCAGTGATGCAGCATCTTCTTCCAGAATAACAAAATTGTCAGGCACACCACTGTGAAAACCTCATAACTTATAACCTTTTGATTCAAGTTACAACTGCAACCTCAAATCTCACACAGTTAATTAAGTTTCTCCAACATAGCTTAGCATGAAAGAACACTGACATAAAATCTCATAATTTACACAACTTCTATTCAAAATATTATTCACTATATTGCATCAGTTTTACACCAAAATGTGTTCCTGTTTACAGGGCAACTATCCTACTGCTCACTATTTCTGTCAAAAATATTACGTGTTTCTCTATGCTGATGATGACCTGTGTCATCATTTCTGTATAAAACATCATGCCTTATAATGCATAATAAGTGATAAATGATGTGTTTGGTATTCACCATTCATGTATTTCAGATGGTTTACCTGGCCAGTGAAACAACAAGAACATTCAGTGAGTTATAACAAAAGGCGACTTTTATGGCACGTCTGTGACTTGCTCTCATTCAGATCCTGCACAAGCTCAATTAAAGAAGGCAAGGGCTGTTGATTTTATAACAGCATGGTCTGTCATGTGCTGAACTGTACAGTTAATCTGTCTTGCCTTTATACACATATATGCAGGAATATTCATATATATATATATATATGTTTAGGTGAAATCAAGTTTCTTAAAACAGTGGCTGACCCTAATCCACGTGGACAGATTTTATGCATTCAAGCTAGAAACTTATGTTTTAACATTAACCATTTCAAACCTAATATAAAGAACAAGATATGTGTACAGTTTTGGCAAGTCAAAAGAAAGCACTGCTCGAGGGTATGGTGTCAGTCTAGAGCATTAAATTGGATTGTAAGCAGATAATCTAAGAATATAGCTGTGTCTGCCTTGGCATGACAAGCTATCACTTTCCAAACTTTTCTTTAAGTCCTAAAAGAGTCCTCTAGGAAGCCTACTTTACCATCGTTATATGCTGGTGGTAGGAGTCTGACGAATGCTCTGAGGGATTTGCCCCATTCTGGGTGACGCAGGTTGTTGCACCAGCCAGTAATGCTCTGGTAACGACTGGTGTGGTCACAGGGCAGAGTTTGCTCATCACAGCGGAATACCCTTGGAATCTCCAGAGTGTCACCAAGATCGACGTTGGGTAGGACTGCCATAAGTTCACGCAGATCCCGGGGAGCTACAACACTGCGCCCTGTTTCTTGATCCTGAAGCTGTCTGCACATATTCCGAGAAAAAAGACGCTATAAATTTTAAAATATTAGCAGAATATCTAAACCAGTGTGCAGTAACCTTTACTGCACAAGGGACATTTGGAAAATTCCAAAAACTACACAGAACGCAAACTAAATATTATTTCTATGACTCCCTGTCTTTCGAAGGAAATCTGTTTTATATTAAGTGATTATGGGGATAAAATAAATATTAATTCATTATTAGCATTCTTTCAATACAATTAATGTATCAATTAATTATGATTACATGTTTAGGACTTAACATTATTTTTGAAGAATGGAAGAATGTCAGGGAGAAGCTTGACACTCTGTTTTGTCACTGACAATTTTTTAAGAAAAACACAGATTTAAATTCTACAAAATTATGCTTGACATGCACTGGTACTGATTATTATTAGAAAATACTTAAAACTGAAAGAGTAAGGAGGATGTTGTAGCATAACATATTTTCTTCACTCCTTCCACCGTCAAATGTTGGAAAATTTCCACCATAGGATGTTACTATACAATATGTCAGAAGTATGTTGCAATATAAATATGTTTACAAAATTGCACAGTGCAAGTGAAGTTCACAAGATTACTATAGAACTTGTCCTTCCTTCTATTCAGGGAACATGAGAATGTTCAAAAAATCTGACTCTTTACAGACGTAAGTCAGGCAGGCTGCAAGTGGCTCATCACTGATCTGTGTTATACCTAGCCTACAATGAATTTAATCTCGGTGTCTGAATAACCTTACATGGTGTCATAACGAAGTTTTAACACAGGCAATGATCACAGTCCTTCTTGAGTAAAAAAAGTAGTCTGTCACCTAATAAATGTTTTTTGGAATATTACATTTTATTATTATGGTCAGAGAAGCTCATCACAGCCTCTATTCTGAGCCACATGACAGCCACTCACACTCTACGTCTCTGAGATTTGTTTTAATATTATCCTCCAATCTAGATTTCTGTCCTTTAATTTGTCTCTTAAAAACACATTGTCTGATCAAATGTTTTTAATACATTTCTCATCTTTCTCATGTCTGCTAAATGTCCTGTCCCCGTCCCCCCTCAATTTATTCATTCTCATAATATAAGGTACCAGACACAACTGCTGTGCTGTCTAAGACACATTATCTTTCCCCACTCAAAAAAAATAAGATAATGGGTTTGAAGGATTGAGAGGCATAACAGGCAGATTTGCTTATATTTTTATTTTCTATTGTCCTGTGCAGGTAAGGACTGGTCCTTTGTCTAAGGAATCATAATAAATATGTATCTGCAAGTAATATTCGTAAATTCACAAAAATTGGAGTCCCTGGTTCTGACTGGGCTTTATCAGCCTGGAGATACAAGGAATATTTATATCACCAAACTAAGTACTGCAGAGTATGCAGTGATCTTAATTAATGTTATAAGGGACATTATAATGAAACTAGATGTTATTTCTAGTTATTAGTGTTAATTACTGTTGATGTATTTCTTGTCGTAAGTCGTAAGTTATTTTTAAGTTATATTTAAAATGCTGTACTGACAGGTTTATATATCCTATGGTTTCTGTACCAATGAAGGATCAATGAACACAAATGAATGAATGAACGAATGAATGAATGAATGAATGAATGAATGAATGAATGAATGAATGAATGATGTCATCCGCTCTATGGACATTACTGCAGTGGTAAAAAATATGCCCTGTGGATAATATATGATGAAGGGTACAGATTCTAATACAATACTAGAATTTACACAAGTTTGATAATTCAAATTACGAACTGTGCCCTCTAAAAATTTAACAAAGAGTTCTGAAAAATCCACATGGTTGTGCTGCTTACCCTTGCAAGAAACTGTTCACAAATATAGCTGAAGCAAACTGAAGTACGAGCGATGTATTGGCTATTTCAGCTGCTTGTCTTTTTGGGCGGTTGAAACTGAATGCTGTTCCAACTGGAGACAGTGGGTCAGCAGTTCGACCTGCATTACACACAAACATATTGCTATGAAGAAATATACAAATCACATTTATGAAATATTGCTCATTAATTATGATGTGTAGGAATGTGCTGACTTGTTTAGTGTAACTTATACAGGTAAAATACCCAATGGCCCAAGCGAAGAAATTGTTGGAAGCTGTCAATCTCCTGGGCAATGTGTACATATGTGTGAAACACATACCTACCTACCTACCACCCACCCCCACCACCTACCTACCTACCTACCTACCTACCTACCTACCTACCTACCTACCTACCTACCTACCTACCTACCTACCTACATGCATGTATGCATGCATACATACATACATACATACATACATACATACATACATACATACATACATACATACATACATACATTCATACATACGTACGTACGTACATACATACATACATACATACATACATACATACATACATACATACATACATACATACATACAAACAAACATAACTAAGTGAGTAAGTAACTAACTAGCTATGTACCTACATGGAACAGAGTCCTTCTTGAAAATACTTGTTCCTCATCATTTGCAGTGAGCAGAAGGGGATATTCTCAGTGTTCTTTTTGAATATGATATATTGCATAAGCCCAAAAACCCACCAATCCTGAAGGGAAATTTTACTTGTTTGTCCCTAAGGCTGTGAAATGTGGTTTCTTCGCTTTAAGGGAAAATGTAAATGACAAGTGTTTGAAAATGAAGTGCTGTAAAAGACACTTGGATGTAGAAAGGACAAAGTGAATAATCAATTTATTTAGGACAAAGTGGATAAGGACAAGCATATGATTTACACACTCTTTTTAGGATACTGAAATCCAGTAGGCTACAACAGGCCGGGTATGTGACAGTGATAAGGAACCAAGGGATATACAGAATTTTAATGGGTAAATACTTTGAAAAACACCCACTTGAAGATTATGGAAGGATAACTTTGAGACACATCTTATGGACTGTGAAGATTGCAAGTAGGTGGATGTATTCTGGCAACATTATCATTGAAAAGCTTTGGTATCAGTGACAGTGAAACCTCTGGTCACATAGGGGCTGGAAGCAGTGGCGTAGATTAGCGGTTGGGCCCCCCGCGACATGATAGTCAGGGGCCCCACATAATTATGAGTGAAACTACTCCCACATGTCATAATGCAGCTTCAGAATACTACCTTCTGTCATGGGAAACCACAATACATTTTGGTGTTTTGTATGTTTGGATGCCCCCAGAGCCACAGGCCCACCCCACCCCAGGGTCTGCAGGAACCTTACTATGCCATTGGCTGGAGAGTATTTCTCAATTTGTTGCTCAAGGGAATTGCCACCTTCTCAGGGCATAACTTCAGCATTACCTTTCTTTAAAAAGTTTCATAAAGCAAACATACGTTGTTCCCAGAGGTCCATTTCCTTTTGTAATATTTTGTGAACGTCTTTCTTTGCCCGAGCCACGGAGTCCGCCAGCAAAGTCCCTGATACTATGAAATGTGGGTTGCTAGTGCTCCAGGGGCTCAAGTCCATGTGGCTAATTACTGCACCTGAACAGACTGCCATAGCATTTCTGAAATCAATAATATCTGCATATAAGTAACCCCTAAAATGCCATATTGCTGTCATTTCAATGACTTTTCCCAAGTTTCATCAAACAAATGCTTGGGCAATAACTTAAAATGGGTCACTGCCTCTTATTTCCACGTATTTCAATCTATTATTAATTTTATGACCGTGGATATGACGTCACATTGACAGGTAAACATTTGCCAGTGGTTCAGTGAGACTGCTGCCTGGTACTTCGGAAGATTTTGTACTGAAGATTACTCACAAAAATGGATCCTTGTCGACGAACACGCGCGGTTGCACTTCACGGATGTCATCAGCGTTGTCACAGATGATTCTAGCCAGACTGGTCTTACGGATCTCATTTAACTGTTCTAAAAATCAGAAGGCGTAGAAGTATGTAAGCACCTACGAATTGTTTTGTAACCTAATTTATTCTTGTCTAAAGATCCAATGTAACCGGTGAAAGAATAATGTGATGACAACTTACACTTCATGTATACAAGGAATATAATATGCACGACAGAATTTATATTCGTGCCCTTTATAGGGCTACAGCTGATCATAAAAGGCGTAGAAAAACATCAGGCTTGGAACAAAAGCAGATGTTTCATTAAAAATATTTCATTTCTGATTATGAGTAAATTAACTGAATGTACTTCACACAATTTTTCTTGAGAAGAAGACAGTCGCTCATTAGGTCTTTTATGGAACCAAAAGGACCGTTCCAGTTTTCAAGAGAACACACAAAATGGACCGCACTCTCAACTTGCTGAATCTAGCCAGTATCCTCACTACATACTCATTTGACATGCGTCTTCATATTCTGAAAACAATTTTGTACACACTCGTCATATTTCCTATGTGTGTTACATGGCCTACCCATTTCATCTCCCTGACTTGACCAACCCAATAATATTTAATAAAGATAATAAGTTACAAAGCTCTTCATTATACAGTCCTGGCCAACAAATTCTTTCCTAAGTCCTATGTTCCCCTCAGTGCTCTGTTTCATATTCGTCCCTTCCTAGCAACAGACCCAGTTTCGCAACCAAATCGATCCACCAAAAAAATTTTAACGAGGTGTATGTTATGGACTGGATGACTGTTTACCTTTGGATAAGGAGGAGGGAGGCAGGTCATTCTCATACCAGTAGCGGTCGCCACGTCGCAGGTAATGAAACTGTCTTCCAAGCAGACAGCCAAACGTTGGCCCAACGACCGAGCCTTCAGTAGGTGTTTCTCCAAGAGCCCCAGTAAACAAGTCAATGTCACTCACGTTCCTAGAGCACAAATATGGAACGTGCACTTTTTGCTTCACAACATAAATCCAGCATGGTTCATACCAGAAGTAAGATAGTTCTGTTTGTATGATATTTTAGTACAACTATCTCAATAATGTTTTGAGAAGAAACTTGGAAGCATCTTGTTAGCGTTACATGCAAACTAGGATTTCATTAACTCACTTCACAGAGTAATGTTTGATTGTATTTCATGGATTCCCTGCTGTTTATGTCCTTCTGCTGACTGTGGGAAAAACGTAAATAATGACTGGTTTCCTTAAAATGTGGAACTAGCATGTGACAGTAACTTTGGAATTAGAAGTAATTTTCAATTGAAATACAGGTACCAAGATCGTGTGCTGCCTGATTTAGGAAAAGTACCTGTAAACTTTGCGGAGTGATGACACAACATGAACTGACATCACATCAGTGAGGTCCTGGAAGCTGGTCACCGATGGTAGACCACAGAACTGTCTCCAACTGACATACGCAGGCAACCCGTGGTCCCTGCCATGCTGTATAATTTGGGCCGCAATGTCCAGACCACTACCTGGATCAATCAGGAGCAGAAATTATAAATAGGTGTGTTTTACCTCTACTCTCCATACAATTTTATGACCACGTGCTTAGGCAAGGGAAACGCAACCTTTAACCACCTCCATAGTACAGAGTTATTTTTCAAACAGTTGTCACTCTCTTGGGCCTAAAAGGTCACTTTCATGGAGAAAAATTTTTATTTATTTTTTATGTTTGTTGTCCCTTTGTGATATCTGTATTGCACACCGCCAGACACAACTATTTATTAATAAACTATGTGTCACATTACTCTACCAACATGTTTCTGCTAAATTAATCATTATTTGGCGGACCTTTGAAAATACAAGAATGCAAACAATTCTAAAATAGCATAAATTCCTTGCAAATAATGTTTATTTTTTTAGGAAATGAGATCTTATACTAAACTTGCCACAAGATATTTTGTATTTTACACTGTTTTAGAATTTTTGTATGTTTATATTTTTCCAGACTAGCCTGATGACTAATTTAGTCGAAAGATATTGCTGAGGTAATGTGACTAACAATTTGTGTTTGACGGTGTATGTGTAATATTTACAGATTTTATTATCATGTGACAATGCTATGATTTTCCCAGGTCTAAGGCGCCTTTATTTGTGTACGTTCATATTAAATAAGCATTTGACGTTGCTTCACGTTTTTTAGGCTGCTCCTTCCGTGTACTGATAATAACAAAGTTATAATAATTCACCAATAAATGCACAATTAAAACATGTGGGAGTTTACATTGTTTTCGTAAAAATATTTGTGTAAATACAAGAAAGTTCGTATTTGTTGGTGAATTATTGTACATTAGTTGCTATACTCGGACTGGGTTCAGTTGTACCAGCTCTAAAATCAAATACATACGACCAATTATTTTTTACATATGTTGGTTTTTCCTAAGTTTCTGCCATCTACTGCCTGGTCTTTGAAATCTTACGGGTTTTCTGAAAAATTGGTTTGGACCAGGTTACTGGAATTCACAAAAATAATTTGGACTGCAAAGGGTTAAGAATAATATAAATCATGACCAAATACTTAAGAGTTATGGCGTTAATGAATGTTTGAAATAGTAAAATTCGTATATGTTATATGAAATTTTTTATATAGGTACAACGTGACACCTGTGTGACACGTGCAGATGTCCAACCCATTTCACCATCCGTGATTTGACGTCCCTCTTAATATTTGGTGAGGAACCGAAAGCAAATTGAGAGTACTTTTCATGCCCCCTCGAGTTATCTGATTGGGGGCCATGATGACCAGCCACCTCCATCTAAAGCACGGGTTTGGAATATGTTGACTTTTACTCCTATTCCCCTCTGCACCCTTATGATGTAGTGATAACTCAGTCACATTCTTTGTATTAATAAATGCTGTACCTTCATTAGAGCCTTGGAACATATGATTTGTCATGACTTCATTAATAAATTCATCCTCCTTCTGCGCAGGCGCATGCAGCAGTCTCTGCAGAACTCTGTCCATTCCACCTGGCTCGTACAGTTGAAACGGAGCATAGAATGAGGACATGATGGACTTGTCGGTCACAATGCGACCTACCTGTAACGACAATATATTGTGAGAATGTACTAAATTTACGTCTAAGGATGGCAGATGATTTTTAACCCAAGAATTATGTTTAGTTGAATATTACATAACAACAGCAGCGGGACAGCGTTATGACATCACGAAGAATACATCGTACTAAGACTGGCGATGATGATGATGATGATGATGATTATTATTATTATGAAATATAAGCTCTGGATTTAGACGTGACTTTAGAAAGACGATGTCAGCAGACTAGTGACTGATATTGGGTTTCCTTCTTTCTGCGCTGTGTCGCTCGATGAAATGTGGCAACTGGCCTCAACACGACTCTGTGATTAATAAGTACACTAACCTTGCTGCTGATTCAGTACATTGCCAAGTACTTAGCATTATCAGACACACAGTTTCTACCCTAATATGCTATGTGCCAAATGCAGTAACGAAATATACTGACTGTATCGCTAACTACCTAAGTGGCGTATTAACTCAATAATTACATAACTATGGTATTAACAAAGCCAGTAAAGCACCAACTGATTAACATAATGGCAAATACACTTAGTACACTGCCATACGCACTAACTGATCTAACATACAACCTACCTGAACATAACAACAGACTCACCAAGTACCTACCTGACAATACAACTCAGTAACTACACAACTAAGATATCAACGAAATCACTCTAGTCCTTTGTAACGTGCAGTCTGTGCGCAAAATTCAGCCCTTAACGTGTTCCTAATCCGAAAATGGCAGTGACGTAAGCATACTGCACTTTTACACTACTTGTCCACTTGTAGCTTTTCTTCACCTTCCATTAATTACGACTATTTCTGTCATATACCAAGTAGGCAAAAAGATCAATACACCTGATTAATTTTAAGAGGAAGATAAATCAATGTAAATGACTTCTCCATGACGTCACTTTAACGTCCACTATTCAGTGGTAGGAGACTAGAATTCATGCGAATCCCAAACCCGCCACTTCAAGTCATGGTAATGGTGCGTTTTGTTTTCCATATCTGCACAAACACGCATTTAAATCTTATATCTATATTATTTAAGTATATGCCCAATATTCTGAATTTGCAAAGACTTCAGGTGCGGAGAAGCAAATATTTGTTATTCCTCCGTAATTTGTTTTTAATTTACGTTTCCCTCTTCGAATGTGATTGGAAAAAAAATTATTCTACTTGTTCTGTCTTTCTAAAAGCATAGATCTTGCTGATAGACACATTAATTACTACGACAACCCATGAAATGAGTATTTTCAGAGATCTGGCATCTGTAACACAACGTCCAGACCGTGAGCTCCAGCCACGGATAAGGCAATGTCATGATGGGCACAAATATTTCTAGCGATTCAGAATACATTCCTGGTTTCGGTACACACAGCGTGTTACTTCAGCAGCAACCCAAGTGATGCCCTAGCCGGTTAAGGCACTAATTTCATTCCGCAGTTTCTTCACTTTGTAAACTGGCCTGAGTAAGCAACTGCAGGATTCTAAGGAACCGGAAGGCTTATCTCTGTCATTACAAACGCCCAGCATTCAATGCCGGGTAATCAGTTCTCCATAGATAATGCTGCAGCAGGCTGAAGAGGGGCTCACCGTGTCAAAGACGGTGAGGCTCTTTGGTATGAGAGAAGCAACAAACCACAACGCAGCTGCCGCCACGCTGTTTGCCACGCCGGGGTTAACATTGATGTCATATCCTGTGAAGTGACCTGAGGCTTGAGGCTGCAGTCCATACTGGTCCATTCTATTCTGCAAACACATATATAAGAAGTCTCTTTTACCTCAACATATGTTATTGTGAATGGATATTAAGAACAGTGACAAATCCTGTTCCGGAGGCCACGTCTAGCGGAAGGGCACACAATGCGGCATTTTACTTTTCCGCTAAACCTAAAATCAGGATCAGCACTCGCTTCTGATCGAGAAGGCACGTCACTCTGAAGCATTCCACACATTTGCAAAATTCTCCCCGTCTCATAATGTTATCAGGATATTTAAATATTAATCGTATACAGTTCTTTAGCCCAGTGACCACAAGAATTTGATCATTTATCATTTTTATTCTGTAGTACAATATATCAATCAAGCAGCCATATCAAACATGTTATATTATTAACCCTACAGAAATAACAATGCGGACTGAATGGTTGAAGTGTGAATGTGTCCGTATTTATATTGCTCATGAAACAGCAGTTTGTATTAGCCCATAAATTTCTTCAAACTGAGATTCCCGCATTACTGGACAGTTCTGTTACAAACACACTTTCTGTCAAAATTTCGTGTCCACAAAAAATTGCTTCTTTTTATATTTTCGTACAAATATAACGTGTTTAAGTCTTGGTCTAATAAGGGTCGGTCAAGATTGTTCTGTCTCCTATAAAACTGTGTATCTGTGAGTTACGACAAATTGCTGTTTCATGAGCGATATGTCCTTCTGTAAAGTGCTGCCACCTTTCCTGTCAGTTTACTTATTTCTGCTTGATTTCTCAAGTAACACATTAAACAGTTAATTGTCTATGCTGTCGAATAATGGGATTAGTGAATAATGAATACGAAAGGATGAGGAAGGAGGCGGGCGTGGCCCAATTTACGGTATTATTTCGACTGTTACCTGGAGGTTCTGAGGAAGACCACCAACAATCTCGGTCAGAATAGTGGTATCCGGGTCGATAATTGCACCCGGAAACTTCCCAATGCAAAGCAGGGCAGCTAAGCTTTCGACAGCAATTTTCAGTTCACTGGCATTCAGGTAAACGTAAAATAGCTTCATTTTTTTATTTTTCCTTCTATTTGCCTATTATTAACAATTACACAGTACGCCATGCTTCTGTATGAATACACATGACGGCTTTATTTTTCCAAATTTCTCCCAGAAAACGTACCTGGCCCAGCACCACAGGCAAGAACTCTGCATACGTGATGTGCTGCAACTCTGCCGCCACAATGCGTCGTGCCTCCTGGAAGAGGGTCTCGTCGCCCCAGTGAGGGTTCAGGCGCTGTAGGGCGGACGCCAGGCGATTATGTTCCCTGAGGAACAACGTGTGTAACGTAGCCAGCCCTACGTGCTCATTCACACGCACGTCTCCTGCCTTGAAACACCTAGTGACAAGCACACACATGGAGTTGACGGCCACCAGTTTGGCGAAGGCAAATCAAAAATGCTTAACCGTTTGTAGTCGTGACAAAAAAAAAGGAAGAGATCAATTATGAGCGATTCTGGCAGTGGTGTGTGGAACTTAGGGTTACTGAAGTTGTGGATTTTTTTCCATTGTTCTCGTATGAAGAAGAACAGACATTTTCGAAAATGGGATCCCTTCCTGGAACACTGTGTTCTGTTAAATGCGAGACATGGACAAATTCCAGAAATGGGGTAATTTTGACTGGACGGAGGAGAATACTTCGGAGACCAATGAGTAGATGGGAGGATAATACTAAAATGGAATACACTATGACCGGTTTGGTTGAATTTTTCAGATTCAGAATACGTAGCATTTTCTGATTTTTGCAAATATCGTATTAACTTTGGTTCCCACGGATCGTTAGCTGAAGTACTCTCGGGCTGTTAAGAAGATTTTACTTCTAAGGAGTTGGTCAGTCAGTTTCGCTGACCTGGACCGAAGTGATGCTACATTTTTTCATCTGGATTTCATAGTCTGTCATCTTGAATGGGAATTTGCCTCATTTTGTAGAATAGATCA
This sequence comes from Coptotermes formosanus, assembly GCA_013340265.1. Taxonomy (NCBI): domain Eukaryota; kingdom Metazoa; phylum Arthropoda; class Insecta; order Blattodea; family Rhinotermitidae; genus Coptotermes; species Coptotermes formosanus. The sequence continues at coordinate 108,486 of BLKM01007573.1, read as the reverse complement.
TACCAGAATCTCACTAGGGGAATGGAGGCTGGAGTTTCAAACATCCGCTGATACGTTAGGGTTTATGTGAGAGGGACATATTTGCTCCTAACAAGGGTGTGTTATAAAGAAAAATTCAAAGTACGAGTAGGCTCCATTTAAGTCAAAAAACAGCCCAGATTAAATTTAATTACGCAAATAAAGATGATCGACAAACAGGCCTAAATTTTAGATTAGATTACACGTATTGCGTATTTTACTTGCAATTTGTATTACTTCTTTGTGAGAAGACGCAAAATGGTTTTAGTGTTTTATTTAAAGACACTTTATTTGCTGAGATTCTATAGAGCTGATGGTTGGTAAGTGAAATATGATTACAGGGTACTGGTGAAGTGATTATAGGGTACTGGTGAAGTGATTATAGGGTACTGGTGAAGTGATTATAGGGTACCGGTGAAGTGATTCTGACAGCGGAGAAACAACAGTGCTTGGAAAAAGATTTATTTAAGGGTTAATTTTCAGCCAAAAGTCCCACGGAGGCTGGTTTGTGATCGAAATTGTGCCTCCGCGGTTAGAGGCTGGCGACTAAGAACAGTAGTCACGGCACGGCCTAGTATTTTGTCCTTAGATTCACTTATGGCTAATGCACAACACTGTTCACAAAGTTAAACAACGGCGCAGATATTACTCCGAAAAGTTCCTACGCACTGCTGGTGAAATCTGTCACGCGCTGGGTTTTGTGTAGCTGGTGGGATCTGTCATGCGCTGGGTTTTGTGTAGCGGGTGGGATCTGTCATGCGCTGGGTTTTGTGTAGCTGGTGGGATCTGTCATGCGCTGGGTTTTGTGTAGCGGGTGGGATCCCATGAGCTTAATAAAAATCGTGGGATTTTTGCTCAGAATATTTACTGAGGGCTTTGAACATTAAAATTCCGTCTTGCATCTTTTTATAAACCACTACCAAACTTCATGAACATGCTGTGTGCTTTTCTGAGAAGACAGATACCCATATCCCACTAACTATTAATTTTGTACATGTTGTGCAAAAAAAATGCGCCAAAACATTAATTATTTTTCAGGCTAAAGGGCCAAAATAACTGAGCTTATAATGAAATTTCTTAATGTCAGTAAAAAAAAGTAAGGCGTATTAGAAACATTTTTATTGAAGAATCTGAGATGGAAATTACACAAAACTAGAGCTTGAATCTAGTTTCGATGCGTCAGAAGATAAGTGAAAAATATCCATCAGTAATTTCCAGTGAAATAACTATTGTAGCTATAACACAAATTTAACGTAGTTGTTCCTGGGAGTGCTTAAAACAAACCCAGCAAAACTGGAAGACAGTGTTACAAGAAAAGTAAGCTTTCCTCTTAGGCAACGCGCACAGCATTCCTGTGAAAGAAGTTGCCGAAGCAGCCGGGTGTTTGACATAGCAACTCACACCAGACAATTGTTTCTCAGCTGACGAAGGCAAAAGCAAATTTCACTCAAAAGATGGCGGGGCATTTAATAACGTCCGTTGAAACGCTCGAGTTCTGATGTCTTTTTGAAACATTAATCTTGTAATGTTACCAGGCACGCTGAAAATGTAGGAAAACTTGTCCACACTCACTAAAGATTAGTGACAGTGCCATACCTGTGGTGGTATTCTGTATCCTAACACCATGTTAGATGAGAATTTCTCTCGACGTTTCGAGTAAACGTGCTGCAGCCACTTCAATCCAATTCTGTAACCCTAAAAAGGGGGCAAAATATTTGTTCGAAAAGTCCGTCGGGACAAACTTTTCATCTAACAGAAGACGGCCACGTAGGCAAAGACAGCTGTGAACCATCGGGAGTTTGTGTCAGTGTGCCGCCAGGCCTTTCGACTTCCTGACAATGGAAGTGAATATTGTTGACGAAGAAATGTTCTTAAGAGGATAACGAGAGTTAGAAATCGCAAAGGTAGAACTACCGTTGGGGTTCGTCTCACCTGTTAGTGCCATTCAGTCTGCAGTCGGCACTAACATCGTCAGCAGGAAGCAAATCTCTTCCCCCATATCCAGTCTGTGTCTTCAGCCGACCTCCACTGAAGGTTCGCAACAAACTTGCTTCATCCCTGGAGCCCCCGTACACCACCGATGCATCAAGAAATGACGTCACTTGGTTCAGTTGTTCTCTGGGTCCTGCCACACATTGTGATTAGAATACTCTTACAATTGTAATTTCGGTTTAAAATTCAGCAGGAATCCTACTCATTTCATAGGCAAAATTTATATCAATTGTTACTAATCCAGGATAGTTCTAATAATAAGTGTTAATTAAATTGCGACATAAATATGACTGCGCAATAATACTTGCACTGGACTATCTTGTGTGATCCGTCTTAGTGCTTTTAATTTCGTAGCTGATCCATGAGATGCATTACACTAAAGGAAACAAACATGGAATATTTTTACTTAATACGACATTCAAAATTTAATAAATATAATTGTGACATACAATTCTTCTTTTATTTATCGCAGTTTGCTTCACGATAATGCAACTATTTATTTTCTTCAAATTTCGAAAATTTTTTCAAAAATATTCGTGTTTTGTCAATGGCAGTGTCTATTTATTGATCTTATGCCAACTGAATACCACATAATTAAGAGACAAGGTGTATACAAATAGAAACATAAAGCTTAATTTGACATATTTTCATCCATTTTAAAATCTACCAGGCTAGGACTGAAGGGGTGATGCAATCCCCAGAAGGTTTAAGTTAGGACGGCCTGTCACCGGGAACAGACGTAACTTCGAGCCACTGGCACAGAAAGCAGGACTCCTAATTTCCAGATAGCGCCGTTCTCTGGACTTACATTACATAACCTCTGTAGAGTGCACTTGTTAGGAGGACTTCTAGGTCTGTTCTAGGATATAACGTGTAACCTGAGCTAACCTAAGGTGCAGCCTATCCGGGGGGCTGTCCCGGACCGCGCGTATTCCTGACATTTTTCTCCTCTCTTCCCATGAACGGGATCGTCATCTGGGAGACGAATTGGGAAGCATTCTGGGTGGAAGTCGTTGAAGTTGACACTGCAGCACTTTAGGCGCCTTCCCTGGAAACCTGAAAATAAATGTTGCTTGAAATCTCATATTATAACGTGTTCGAGGCGTAACTGCAGAAAGGAGCAGCCAGACCCTGAGGGCCTGCCGAATTCCGCTTGTACTTTTACGTGGGACATCCCTTTGTGTTGAATATACATGTAAGTAAGTGTAGCAGCCGCCATTCACAACAGTTATTTATATGTGGAAACTGTTTACTTCAACATGTTTCGGCTTATGTATCAGTTGCCATCATCGGACCAAAAAAGTACCAAAAAACTTGTTATGTACAACACCATTATTTTACATTGTAAATTGCATTGTAAAATAATTAAGGTGTTTTACGTAACAACTCTTCCAATGTAAAATACACCGTACATAACAAAATTTCTTTGATGCCTTGTCAGCCTGATAATGGTTCTTGATACGTGAGCCGAAACATGTTGCAGTAAATTTTTCAACATATAAAGAAATGTTGTAATTGACGGCTACTCGTCTTACCCATAAAAATCCTTTTGGCCATTAGTTGTGCAAGTCGCGTTCCTGAATCTCAGTTTAGGGAATAATTTTAATGAATTAAGTCTGTTATTTGAGATCTGTGCTCTTCCGGGATATTACGCGGCGTTGTGTGGCAAACAATTATCACACGACGCTGCGTAATACCCCAGAAGAGCACCGATCTCATTAACATCGCGGCGGAAGTCTGAAATTAACTCTGTTATTTGTCGGTTGTGTGTATTTGAAAGGCAGCGCCGCTCCACCTGCTGAAATAAAAGCACGAGAGCAGCGCTGAGATCTTGATACCTGTCATCTGTGGAGTGTGCGCCATGTCGTGGGAGACGAACTCGCCCCACACGACGGTTATGGCCATGAGGTGAGGGTGTGGGAGATCTTCATCTTTGTGTACGGCGAGCGACACCTCGCGTGGACTGGGCAGGACGCTGTGGCCAATACCGCGCGGCAAGCTCACTCCATCGCTGTATTCAGCTGGCAGAAACCTCAAGTAACGTGTGTTGGCATTGCCCCAGTGCGGGCTCTGAACGTTGTTACAGTAACCAGAGAAAGCACGGTATTTGCGCGGCTGACAGGGGAAATCCACCTCTAGCGGACAGTGGTCGCCCAGTAAGGTTTCTCTCACATCCATCATCGGCAGACCATAGTTAACCTGGTCACGGGAAAGTTTGAACCTGGCAGACAGTTTCATGGTCAGTTAGCTGCTTAGATCTTCACATTAATGTATTGGGAATTGTTGAGAATTGTGTTGTAATGTACGTGCATTAGGGCCCCACAGCCTTCTATATCCGGAATAAAAAAAATCGCCATTGAAAGTTTTCGATATTTTTCTCGCCTATTCCAGGAGAACGTTGCTTTAGTGCCTTAAAATAGACAAAAAAACCTGTTTCTTTCTTTCGCTTTTGGGCTTCCTTTATTCAGCAAAATAGCACCGTATGTGTTCATGCATGTGTCTGTGCCTAACACAGAGCCTACACTTTGAAACCTTCTTGTCTCAGTTTCATATGGGAGAATCCCACAAGAAATTTTCGGGCAGACCGGACGTGCAGCCGCACTGAGCCAATAAAATGTCAGCTTCACTTAAGACCAGATATGGATAGGCAGCCCAAAAGCAGTTTTCATACACCAGATGCAAAAGCCACTGGCGATTTTGTGTGCTACATAACGCAGTTCAGCCTCCCAAATCTTATCAATAATGAAAAACTTAATGTATTTTATTTTTGCCTGTCATCACTGGGATGATAAAATCAGGTAGTGCAAGTTTGGGCAGATATCATAAGCACAGAAAAAAAAATAAATTCATAAAAAGTTTCAATCGGAAAACCTAACAGTAAGAGGCCGCTTGGGACACCTAAGCATAGGTGGGAGATTAACGTTAAAGTGGTTCTTAAACGAACAGAATATGAGTGTGTGCATTGGATTGACCTGTCACAGAACAGGGATTCGTAGCCAGGTTCTGTAAAGGCGGTAATGAACTTTTCATTTCCATAAATGACTTGATGAGCAGAGAAAGAATCAAATTTTTAAAGGAAGGCTTTCTACCATGGAGGAGATGATCACAGACTGTTGACATAAACCTACGTACACATGCAGCGTATCATGAACGTAAAATCACTACAATAAACATTTTAAGCTATATGACAAATTTAAGGAGTATTAATGAAAATGACGCACAGAAATAGGAAAGTAAATTACAACCATATGATGATTGCAGTAAGAAATATACGGCATAGCTTTTATCTGGAATGCTTTATGTACCAAATTATAAACCTTTATAACATACATTAAACTGATTATAAACTGAAACTTTCCGTAGCCCATGAACTTACGCGTGTGCAATATATTTTGTAGCTTCCTCAGATATGAGGGCCATGCGACTCAGGTTCCTAGCGGAAGACGACGTGGAGTGTGACGCCGCCATGAACCATGCGGGTGTACCAGGAACCTGCATCACTCCTGGAAGCACAAAAAACGCGACAGATAATTTCAGGAGAGAAAGTCTACAATTGTATTGATTTAGTTAGTTCTCTTTCACTCCCAAAAGGGCATATTGTCACTTGCAACTCAAATCCTTAGCATGGCCACGTCAAGATCCTTTGCCAATATGGGAAAGCCCTTAGCGTAAGCACAATCTCAGTTGTAGTTATAAAGTGTCCATGTCACAATACAAGCCCAACGATGAATTCATTACGCAGGCACGGATAAATTGACCTATAGACGTCGGCTTGGTTTTCGCGGACGTCTGTAACTCATTATGCAGGCATTTCCTGATGAGAATGTATACCTACAATTTATGACATACCTTTCGACACTTGTGACATGATAGTAGATATCAGTTCTTTTATTAGTATCCGCGCCTTCAAGTTTTCATTCAGTTTTCTTGTCTCTGCAGACAAAACACTGCTTACCTTTGTTGTAGATAGTTGGTTCAAGTTTTTCGAAGCGTTCGAAAATGGCGCTTTCTGCCTGAGAGATAAAGGCTGTCATGTCTGCCGGCTGCATATGGGGCATCTTGACTTGAGGCATGGGGGGCAGAGGGTCAATCTCCACCGGAGGGTGCAGGTGCTGGGTGTAGCTGGCGAAACATCTGAGAGCAAGCCCTAACAGCGCGATGGAGCAAAACAATGTCATCGGGCTAGGAAAGAATAAAATACGCTAGCATAATTGTCATGTGTGTAAACAAGCAATAAACCTGAAAATTGAAATAGCCTGTGTAATGCAAGGTGCTGGCAAAGTATTTATACCAGCGAAACAAGACGTAATGGATTGGGGAGGCACACATAAGAGGGAGCTACAGCCGATTTGCTATTCTTAGGGCCAAGAACATTACTGTGGACTGGATTTTTTTTTTTGGTGGTGAAGGGCCCCGCAGCAGACGCTACGGACGCACCGCAGCCTTGAGGCTTATTGTGCAAACCTGTGATGAAGATGACGATGATGATTACTATTATTTTTTGTCCTTTTCCTAGTAAGAGCACCGGTGGAATGAAATTGACAAGAGAAAACCGAAGTATTCGGAGAAAAACCTGTCCCAGTGCCACTTTGTCCACCACAAATCCCACATAGACTGACCCGGGATCGAACTCGGGCCTCCGCGGTGCGAGGCCGGCGGCTAACCGCCTGAGCCATGGCACGGCCCGTGGACTGGAATTACTGGTTTACAACTCGTAAGGGTGAGTGGTGAAAGAAAAGATAAATACAGAATTTTTGTAAAAAGGAGTGTTGTAGAATATCACTTTATGAATGAAATTGAAAGAAAAATACAGTTCTTGAACAGGCCTGATATTGAATGCTCTTGATAATTAAATTATTATTCAGAAACCTGAGCTAGATCTACACAAGTACCCTTATAACTGAATCCTAAAATTCCTAGGTAGAAATTGAAAGGGTTAATTCAAGAATGAAATTGTATTTGTTCTTAATACAGCCCGCGCCATGAATACATAGGGAAGTGTAGGAAGAACTCTTAACTTGTTCACTGGATCGAAGTGAATAGGCAGCTTCACGTTCCGGCCGCTTTATTCTTGGGCATGGACCTATGGTGTGGACCTACAATGCATGAGGCTCGGAATGCTTAGAACTGGCGTCTACGTAAAGGCTAAGATTTCCCGCCGGAATCAAACCCCGACCCTTCAAGTCCACAATGGTAATAGCTTTTAGGGATAACGTCCAGCCACCTAGAAAGCAGTTCTTTTTGTCTCGAATAGGAAGCAAGTTTCACATTTTGTCTACTTGAGAGTGTAACTGTTGGTTTTGTGTTTGAATCCAGGCCGACGTTAGTAGTTGACAATAGGTAAGCTGATTGTGTAAATTATTAGGGAAGGAGGATGTTGTTTTAAATTAGGGGCTAAATTGTGACATTGGCTACTGGGGGTTAGTTAAGGGAGGTTTTGTAACGTAGGGGATAGCTGTACTGGGCAAAGGACAGGAAGTAATTTGTAAGCTGTCAAGACTGACATGAAATCTGGAATGCTTTGACCCAAAAATTTAGGAACTTGACAGCTGAGTACAGCAATAATTCTTCCAGCAAAGCGGGTGACGCTACCACGCCTTTGCTAGGTCGTAACTGAGAAGTCCAGAGGTCTTCACGACCAAGCCCAAGGACTGCAGTAATTAGTAACCTTGTCGTCCAATCAAAGAGGAGACTTGTTACGTACACTGGGCCAATGGGAACCGCAGTGTCAGTAGTGTAGCCAATAAGAAATTTTCTAAATTAGTCGGAACTTTGTTTTGGAAGCAACGGAATCCGGGGGCGCGAGTGTACTTGAGTTGTTTTCTGTAATTCGTGTGGGTCGGTTAAGTCAGTGGGCGCTGCTTAAAAAGATGAAAATCCGAGTACGCATTTTACACCCGGTGCGGTCACTGTCAGAGTGCAGTGCCGCATAAGGGAATATTGTATAACACAACAGACATATAATTGTGAATGTGGGATAATCTGTCAATAAACAGTGATAAAGGTTCGTAATTCAAATCGTTGTGATGTCACACGTAAACATTCCCTGAGACACGTGTCTCATGACACCGACTGAGACAACTGGGATAAACACCCCGCAGTAGACGGCAACAGGAACAAGACGTAGAATTTTTTGTTAGGAAACAGTGATGTAATTATAAATAACACATCAGTGTTAAGAGACAGGTGGGAGGATAAACAGAAGCTTAAAATGGTAAATAAAGCAAGAGGCGAAGCTGATATTCATACAGTACAAGTTATTATTATGCTTTCAAGTCGAAGTCACATTTCATTACAAAAAAAACACATTAGGAAAATGGCAGAAATGAAATGAAATGAAATACGATAAACGTTAGTGGATGTACCAGCTTATAAAAAATGAAACCAAAGGTGTCTGAAAAAGGTAAATAAAGCGATGAGTGCACATGAAAATTATTAAACCGAATAAACAGAGCAGATAAGCCTACTGGTGGGCTCCGAAAACTTTATTTTATTTCCAACCACAATTATTCACTTTACTGTACACCTGCATTTACGTAGTTACACACGGCTGTGACATTCATAATTCCAGTATGGTTCATTTTAAGAACACGCTGAGTGCATAAAGAGTAGCCAATTTCTGTGTTCTTTATGGAATGACGCCTCATTTTCAATAACGGAGGTCACGTTTAATAGGAAAATATACAGAACAGAAGGCAGTTTTGTGATAGGTGCAACGCAAGGCTGCACGTCCTAAAAGGATGTCACGGTTTATATGTCAGATCGTTGTCACTAACCGCTAATTATCTTGCAGCACCAGTGTTACCTTTCTCACTATACATCTGTTATCGTGGAAGATTTGTTTCGATTTAATAACTCTGACTTAAAATGCCAGCTGATATTTAATTCTAATGAGCTCTGAGAAACATTTTGTGACTGTGTAGTGTGGATTCGTGTGGCTGACATGTCCCAGTGGCGGCGCTAAAGGCCTACACAATAATGAAACTTTGGGTTCTGTATACAACAGGCTGGGGACCCCATGCTAACTAAATAACTATGAAATTACTTTTCCATAAAAAACATAAAGCTGTCCATGTGCAACACATGAACGCGCATGGAGGAGTGGTAATATAGCTCCCGTCATTTTTAATCTGGCGCTAGATGGTGGTGAGTGGTCTGCTTCATGCCCCGGCCGCTTTATGTGCAGGAAAATTGCAGCAGACACACATTGAATATGAGGCGGGTAGATTTGATAGCCAGACTGGACTCTTTTGAGAATAGATGAATCTTTTGCACCTGCCAGGAATCGAAACACATTCCTCGGAATTCCAGCACGTAGTCTAGTCGCTATACGGACTGCGGCCTGTCTCTCTCTCTCTTTCTTTCTCCTCTCCAGGAGGTTACCTGCTTAAGGCAGCATTTTCTTCTATACTCGATATTCGGTTAGTTGAATAAGGCCCTGTTTTTATATAATCTAAGTGTCACTGGTATTTCAGAAAAGCTCACCTGTTGACAGCATCCTGAACCAATTGAATTCAATTTAAAGCCCCACTATATAGACACTCCTGTATCCCGGGAAGTGACACAACGCATACTGGTATATAAGTGGCGAAGTTTCGAAAGGGTTTGCTGTCTCCTTCTTCAAAGTTGTCCAAAATGAAAACGATGTTGGGAGACAGCAACCTCCACAGGACTGTTGGTGACAATATACTAACCAACACAGCGTCATATTCCAGAAAACTAAAATATTAATCAGCATTACTGCAAGAACCTCGTAATCACATCAGAGTATAATTTACACTATCTGTTTTAGTAATATAGTCCTCTCAACTTATAGAGTCTCTTTTCTTGAAGTTACACAAGCAAGAATGCGTGTTCTTTATTATTCGTAACCTTACTGGGGAGAATTTACAGTTGTCATCCTTCTCACCATCAGCTGTTTTACCGAATATCAGGGGTGCAAAATTCCAGGGCGCCAGGACATCATGGCTAACATTTTTCTTACGGTGGCGCCTACTATTAGAATGGAACTTGCTTCATGTCCCTCCTCTGGCGGCTAGACTTTTGAGATGGTACCTAGATTTTTTGACAATTTGTGCACACCCGCTGAATATGTTCTCCTTCGCAATCATCATCATTCTGATCATCGTTTTTACTCGCAGAATGAATCTAGCCGTCAGTAGGTACCACCTTCTAGGCACACACACTCTCCCTCTCTCGCTCCACCAAACACTCACAGACACACACACTCTCCCTCTCTCGCTCCACCAAACACTCACAGACACACACACTCTCCCTCTCTCGCTCCACCAAACACCCACAGACACACACACTCTCCCTCTCTCGCTCCACCAAACACTCACACACACACACACTCTCCCTCTCTCGCTCCACCAAACACCCACAGACACACACACTCTCCCTCTCTCGCTCCACCAAACACCCACAGACACACACACACTCTCCCTCTCTCGCTCCACCAAACACCCACAGACACACACACTCTCCCTCTCTCGCTCCACCAAACACCCACAGACACACACACAACTGGTGACTGGCTCCGCATGCTGCAGCCCTTTCTCTTGAACCAGGGCGACTGCGTGACCGGAATCCAGAGTGAAGGCATTTTATTACAACGGGATGGACCAGTTCTGTGCGGCGTGACATCACAATCACGTCACTGTTCCTACGTACTGCGGAACAGAGGTGCACAACAGTATTCAGGTCTTCCGTTCTGGTTCTAGACTGTCGTCACGATATGCCGCCAGGCCTACGTAAGGGTAAGATCGGATTTCACCTGTAAGAAGTAGCCTACGTTTCCTTTGCGGTTTTGCAATTAAAATGTGTCCATTCCCACATCTCCTTCGCGGGTCACATACCGTTATGTCCATTCTCATCGATTTGACCACAAATGGTCGTCCCCCCCCCCCCCCGGTCATCGCGGATGTACTGCAACTTTCGTGAATCATTTGCTCAGGTCCGGGTTAAAGCCTTGGAGAACCCACACACGATCTGTGGACTACATGGCACTAGCGCAATTTTCTTCCAATACTACAGTTCTCCTCTGCCATTTACCAGTCTACCAATGCTCCATAACCCCCAATATTAGGTGCTGACACAGGAGTGACAGTGCCAACCACATCCCATTCTGATCCAGATGAATCCAATCCAAATCCTCTTCCTTTGTTCTTTTATGATCTGTTGTAATACCATCCTCTTACCTACGCCCATATCTTTCCTCTCTTCATGCCACGTTTTCCGACTACAATTCCGTCTGTGTTTCTCGACTGTTCCAGCTAATAATAAGTCGAAGGTTTGAGAAAGGAAGTGGTCGTGGCTTAATTTAATTTTCTATGTCGGTATTAGGGCAGTATGACTAAAAAACCAACAACATTCTAAGTTTAATCGATTTATCCTTGAAGATTTAATCTTGGGAATATCAACTCGGGAGTAGCATTCGGTTCCCATGCTTTTTGTCTTACACGCATGACATTTGAAAAAAAAGAAGAAATTATTATATTTTACCCTTCATTAAACTTTAGTTTGTGATTAAATCAACGAAAATGTGATGGACGGGTGATGTGATACGCAGGGGGAGAAGTGAAATATATGCAGGATTTTGGTGCGGAAACCTGAAGCAAATGGATCACTTGAAAGAGCCAGGCGTAGATGGGGGACAGCATCAAAACGGATCTTAACGTAATGGGAAGGGATGGAAGGATGAGGTGTAGATGTATCTGGGCCAGGACAGGGACAAGGGGCAGGTTCCTGTAAACAGTTAATGCACTTCAGAATGCCATGAAGTAGCAGCAATTACTTGACTAGCTGTGGAATGCCATCACGTTTTCAAGGATTCTACTCCCAGGGAGTCTGCATAAACCGCGAGATTCCTCACCACAGAATTTCCTCCTGATTCATGCTACATTCTGTCCGATTACGTGTCTCTAGTCTTTTCACAGTTTGCGTAATTGTTTCGTCACATGTTCATAATATTATATTGTTCCAAGATGCTTAGTTAACTCATCTGACAACACAACGGGACTGTAATTCCTTTACCGTAGAAGCGAGACAGTGCTGCGCTTCCGTCCCGCCCAAAACCGTAAAAGCCACAGCATCATCACATTACAACAGTTTGTTCAAAATTCCTCAAAGGTCTTGACCCATTTCGTAAGGGCAATATTTTCAATATTGTGTTAATAAGTTTCATTCTATCAGGAAATTATCATAAAATATATAAAATGATGTTTTTGTTCTCATATACACGCAAAATTTACGGTGTTTTAAAACACAGAATTTAGGAAAGGCATACATTACATGGCTTACGAACAAATATTTAATATCGAGGATTAAAATTAATTTGACAAAATGTGGAAATTTTACGTAATATGACAACCAGCGGTATCGACATGTGACACATAAGAATTTTGTTTACTGCCATCCTGTCTATCCCATAGTTTTTAGAAAATCACATACGGTTTAATTTTAAAATTTTCTGTGACAAACCTTGCTTAATCGCCAAGCAAGGGTATAAATTTTAACAATTAAAGCAATCTATTTTGACTTTACAAGGCTTATCACACCATGCAGCACCATGGTGATAACGAAAAACGCATATGAAGTAACGCTGTGAAGGTTTTAGTACCTGATTCAAGTCGCAGGTTCCTTAAGAAAGAGTAAATCCTTGTTTGTTACTGGCACTGCACAAGCCTTCCTGTCTCAGTTACAATGATCAAAAGACTTGTTACATTTTAAGGAGTTTATTAAAGATTTATATGTATGATTACTGTAATTTACACGTACGTAGAAGTTAAGGATACGTGATAAGAGATATAAGGTCTTACGTTATTTTAGTAGAGTGTATTTTAAAAGCCAAATAAATGAAGAATGTATTGTTTAGTTAAGTATGGACAGACAGATTACGGCATCAGAGGGCGGGGCTTGTGTTCATGTCTGGCAATGTGCAGCAATGACAGCAGCCAGTCTTTGTCAACAGGTGCGAAGGGCGCTTCTGAAGACCGCTTTGTTTGTAGACAGGGAGAAGGCAATCACATGAGAATTTAAAATTGCAGCTGGCAGTTGAAGAGCAGGGACCCGGAACACAACTTGAAGGCATTTCAATAGAAGGTTTTATAACAGACACATTATTATTATTATCATCACCATCATCTCATTTATGCAGGGTACTCATACTTGTATACCTGAAGCAAACCACGTTTCTAGGGTGTACAGTGCCGCAGCTATTCTGCGCGTACTGTTAATGGTGCATATAACGCCGTCTTCACTATTAAACTCTTTTGTGCTTCTACATTAGCACTTTCCTCAGCGTATGTGCACTGTGCCCAATATAGCTGTTTTCTGTAGCGCTTTGATATCGTGCTTTCCCGCTACGCTGCTCAATTATTTTCTGAAGGATTTTGAAATGGCTCCAGTTGCCCCTGTTATTACTGGTGTCACATTTGTTTTTACATTCCACATGCGCTGTATTTCTATTATGAGGTCTTTATATTTTAAAATATTCTCGGCATCTTTCTTTATCACATTTCTGTCTCCCGGGATTGCTACGTCAATTAGCATACATGTTCCTTTTTCATTATCCCGTATTATGATGTCTGGTTTATTGTTGGGGATAGTTCTGTTGGTTTGCACTTGTTGATTCTATAATACGGTTACCTTGCCCACTTGACTTTTTTCTACTGACTTTGGCACATGTTCATACCAGAGTTCACTGTCTAATTTTATCCCTAGTTCCTTACATATGTTATTATTATTATTATTATCATCATCATCATCATCATCATCATCGTCATCATCATCATCACCATCACCAGCTTTAACCACGCTATTTATAATTATGTACCCGAAACACGGTATGTTTAATATTACATTTATTCTGCGGTTGCAATTCATAGTACATGAAATGTTCCATCTTGTGATATAAGTTTCGTATTTTCACATCACTACTTTCCGAAGGATGTGTTCAGTGTTCATTGCGGCTGTTTTCTGTAGTTCCTTAATGTCATATTTTCCTGGTATGTTGCTCAGCTATTTTCTGAATAATATTATTCTTATTACTATTATTTAATTTTAAAACTGCAGTTAATTTAGTTGTGATTGACTGATTAATCAATATTTCCAGCGTGAAGTATGCGATCATGGGAGAGGAGACCAACAGAGAACGAACAGCGTGAGGGACAGATGGCAAATGCACACACATTTCATTTGTAAGACGCGAAAGGCACAGACGGTTTGGGAGCGCTATACATAAGTGAGAGGATAATATTAAAACGGATATGATAGGATTAAGGCGTGACGATACAAACTGGATAGGGTCCAGCAGCGGGCTTCTGTGCACACTGTAAGTAACCTTCGGGTTCCATAAAATGTGGTTCGCTACGTGACGAGATATGAAATTTAAAAGGGCGCCTTCTCAGTAAACGTAATTAACCCTTGAAAGACGAAGCCTATCTGTTTTATATAAGGATTCAGTGCGTACCGCGCTGTAAACACTCTCCACTTCGGTTGTAAAAACCAGTCTCTTAATGTTTTATAAGGCAAAAGTTGCTGTTCGTTCTGAGATCCGTACAAAACACATAAACGCAATGTGGGCACCACGTAGAATTTTTTAATGTTTAAACCTGGTGGTACGTAAAGTTACCGCTAGGCTTTAAAAGGTTAATTATCTAGTACTGCACTTCCGTCCCGAAACTTTTCCTGCCTTTCAGAAAAATTTATTCAGACCAGTATTAGAACTACTGAACCAACGTCGCAGTAGACTGAGTGGCTTTACTCCTTCGTATTCGGGAGATCCCGGGTCCAAATTTGGGCCCGGAGACTGGTAATCCTGCCTAAGGTTTCCGTGGTTTTCTCAGTTCGTCCAGACAAATTCCGAGACAACACCTCGAAGAATGACGCGAACGCCTCATTCTATATTCTTTGCTATGCCTTACCCATTAATTGTCCCCAGATTAGAAGCTGCATGTCTGTAGTAACACCATGAACTAGACTATAAGTAAAATAAGTCGTTCGAACATGGCAGGAACAATTAAACTTGTGGTACTGAAGTCTGACTGTCGGAAATTTTCACCGTGTACTGCGCTAAGGCAAATACCACATGAACCTCTCTGAGGCAGCGCCCGAGTCTTCGCGTTGGGAAGGCAGCTCTTATCGCGTGAATTATGTTCATACGTCTAGGACTGGTTGTTCAGCTTTCTTGTTTGAACAGTAAAAACAGGCTACAATGATAATTGCAAGGTGTCAGCATTCCTAACAGGCGGATTATCCGTTTAAATTCAACAATCTGGCCCAAGGTGTCACGGGTAGGTCACGAATTGTGTCAGGGTGTTTCCCAACTTATGCGTGAGCATTTCGTCTGCTGTAAAGCCTTCACCTACCTTTAGAATGGGATGTTTACAGTAACAAAACAGCTGTTTCTTAACCAGAATGCACAAATATTTTATTTTAGTGTGTTTTTACTCATGTAACGTTTCTTCGTAAAATACTGCAGCAATGGCAGCGATCTGTCCTTTAGTATTTACTCTTACTAATTTTTCTATTTATTTTCACCATGACACAGTAATTTCTATAAATAAAAACTTCTCATGTTTAGTAGTTTCAAATTATTTTCACAAATATTCTCCCAGAGATTCATACCAAACAGCTGCCAGTTACGACATGCCACGGCTTTCATCACACGGGCCAGGCAGTGTGGCTTATTGCGAGCCAATTAACCCTTTAAAGACGAAGCGTATCTGTTTTATATAAGGACTCAGTGCGTACCGCGCTGTAAACACTCTCCACTTCGGTTATAAAAACCGGTCTCTTAATGTTTTATAAGGCAAAAGTTGCTGTTTGTTCTGAGATCCGTACAAAACACATAAACCCAATGTGGGCACCACGTAGAATATTTTAACTCTTTAAAGACGAAGCGTATCTGTGTTATATAAGGACTCAGTGCGTACCGCGCTGTAAACACTCTCCACTTCGGTTATAAAAACCAGTCTCTTAATGTTTTATAAGGCAAAAGTTGCTGTTTGTTCTGAGATCTGTACAAAACACATAAACACAATGTGGGCACCACGTAGAATTTTTTAACGTTAAACCTGGTGGTGTGTAAAGTCACCGCTAGGCTTTAAAAGGTTAAACGTAATCCACACTCTCATACTCTCTTCGTTCAAGCCACAATTTAACCTACTCCTCTTCATAGGAAGGAGAAAGCGGGCTTGTGGGATGACAGCGCGCTTTGTGCATGTGTTTACGTGTGAATGCGCATGTCTCCTTTTCAATTTTTTAACTACACGTTTGTCACCAATATTCGCAAAATACTGTACAAATTGTAAGCCACTGTGGGGCATCTTAATGATTGATATTTTACTTTCCTACAACTGGTAATAACAACATGGCGGATATGCGAAATTGTGAAGTGGGAGAGAGAGACACTATAATCACGTCACGTTCGTCGAATGAAGTGTGGTAATAGATCTTGTAAAATACAAAGATTCTGCTAAGACAATATTTTATACAGTGTAAAGTCAAATGGCGGCTATGCGAAATGTTTATTTATTATTCGGCGATGTTGTAAAAAGTAATAAACAGCTGCAGCTAAATGTGTGAAATGTGGCGGAAGGAAGACCACAAAGAAACCTGTATGATGTAAGAAGCAGTGTTTGTAAGCCAAAGTTACAACCAAATGAAAGAAGAGAAAGAAGCCTTGGGGGTAGATCCGACAATATTAAGACAAGCAGAATCTGTACTTAAGTAATAAATTTTAACAAAATTAACATTAAATAAGGATATCAATACTAAGAGACATACCGAACTAAAAATCCAAGCAGTATACTTCAGTAATTACGTATTTATTTGTTGGTAACTAGCTACGTTACCAAACCACACTCAATGTTCTATGGCAAGTTATACGGGATTCATTTCCTCAGAGCATACTCAGTCAGACATTCATATAAACATAGGTTCAGTTCCCAAAGGCTCTGGTGCTACTGATTATTTTTATAGGTGTTATTTCTGCAATTGCTGCATAGCGAATTGCCGTACATACTATGGCACATACTTCTGGAAATATGACGGAGCCTTTCCCCATTGTAGCCGTACAGCGAAGATACTTCACGATCATCGCATCTCTGGTCGATGGAATGGGCGTGGTAGCCCACAATATTGGCAACACGGATCTCCAAACCTCAACGCAGTGGGGATCACTTACCTGGAGATCAGGTCTAGTGGAACTGTAAAGTGCACCCTTCCACTAGACCTGACATCCGGATCTGGATTTTCCACTGCACAAACACCTTATATTTTTATCCTTTGAGGCACAGAAATATTTTCAGTAACAGTAAAAAGCAGTAGCACGAGATGCGTTTCTTAATTGCATTTTATATGCTGTAACCCGTATTTGGGCCTAAGAGAGATGAGGTGACAGGAGAATGGAGCAAGCTACATAACGAGGAACTTAATTTGTACTCATCAGCAAATATAGTCCGGGCGATCAAGTCGAGAAGAATGAGATGAGCGGGGCATGTAGCACGAATGGGGAGAGGAGAGGTGCATACAGGATTTTGGAAGGGAGACCTGAGGGAAGGCGACCACTTGGGAGACCCAGGCGTAGATGGGAGGATAATATCAAAATTGATCTTCAGTAAGTGGGATAGGGGGTATGGACTGGATTGAGCTGGCTCAGAATAGGGATTGGTGGCGGGCTCTTGTAAATGCGGTAATTCCACAAAATGCGGAGAATTTCTTCACTAGCTGAGGACCTGTTAGATTTTCAAGAAGGACTCTGCTCCATGTAGCTAGTTAGTAATCCGTGTAAACGGCAAATTTAATTAATCCGTACCTGATTCGCAAAAGTGTCAAGATGGGCACCGGGCGGGGGGGGGGGGGGGCCGCTACTTTGGACATTTATTGCAAATTCAGCAATAAGTACGTTATATAAATACTTGCTCGCCCATTCTTATGTTCTGAACCTTCACACAATGCTGTAACATTTGAGAACTAGGCTCATGTTTGTGCGGTATTTTTGACCGTGAATGACCTCACGAATAAGACCTTGAAGTTAACATACGAAGTTGTAAACAAACTTACATGCGCATTCTAGCGCATTACAGGTGCAACGTACCGACCGGGATTGGGTGCAAAAACATTTTCCTCAGGCTGTGAATTTTATCACGTTTGTAAGAGAAGAGACACGTGCGACACAGTTTGGTGTTTTCAGATCAAACCGCAAGAAAATCGTTAGTTCACTGGCCGCCGTGCTGATACTTTCCTTCCAAAGACAACACATCTTAACATTTTATTCCTAAAATTATTATAAATAATACTTAAAATTGGTTAGTACATAACAGAAAAATTTTTATCTCCCTTATAAAGATGAATTGCTAAATACTTTAAAGATAAACAATTTTTTATTAATCTGAGGATCATAAAAGAAGAGTAAATGCACTCTCCGAGCAAAATTCAGGGTCTTTTTACGTCAAATAATTTTGTTTATTTAGAAATCACTCTTCTTCAAAGGGTTAATCTTATATATTTTCTTGTTCTTTACTATTGAAAGCAATAGGCTCTGTGTCTCACCCTACTTTAGTACGATACTTCGACTTCTAGCAAAACACCGTCTTTATATACAATAATATAAAACGGTTTCTGATAACATTTGTATTATATTGAGTTCAAATATCCTATTTATTTTTCTGTGCATATATTTATTTTTATCGTGAATGCAAATATGTTGCATGTCGCATTTACGGGCATCGGAGAGAAAATAAGTTTACGCGTCGTATAATTTCGTAAATAAAGGATATAAACTGATTGTGATTACAACAGGGGAATCTGTCACTTAGCGATTAACATCCGTTTCCAGCAATCGCAAATTTAAAGGCGATTGCGAGGTGGAAACATTAGTGATCCGATGGTCTACAACGCAATTTACAGAAAATATCAGTAGCGAATACACAAGATCGCTTCATGCTGCGGTTATTGCCTCATGTCTGGCGGAGATTATACGGAAAAGTAGTGGGAAAGAATACAACTAAGTCCAAACTGTTCTTGTTAGAGGTGAAAATATAGAACCCAAAATATATGCCTTCTCCACTTATATGGTGACCGACTTAATTTTGATTTACATCGATAAAGTTTTACCACTGCTTTACACAAAATCAAATCAGCCTTTATCAAATATTTTTGAAACTGCTCATGCTATGATTATAAATCTTAAAGGTTAAAGTTCATTCAAATACATAAAAATATTTTAAAGCTTTCCAATATATGTGCATTTAAAGAAATTTAACGAAATTCAAAGCAGCATGCCTTTACGCATGTACCCAGTGAAATGCCTTAGCTGTGGATTCTGTCTGTCACCACAGAATTGTGTCCGCCGTACATTAACACAAGGTCCTATGAAGGAGGCAAAACTAAAAACAGCGTCTCAAAACCGGTTTACAAATTTCAAAGAACTCCAAGCAGCATAGTTATTCTTCTTATTCTGTTTGTCACCCAGCAGGTCAAAATATTTCCAGCCCTTCATCAAACCCATAATGTATTGCAGTGTTCAAAGGGCCCGCTACTCTCTCCGCCCCGAGCCACTTGACCCCAGTCTACATCATAAAATCCTATTTATTTAAAGCCAATTTCGACATCAGTGATTCATCTACTTTTGCGTCTTCCAGTGGCGCACAAAACACGGGGCTGGGGGACACAGCCTCCCAACTCAGAACTTAAAAAACACATACTTTGTTAACATGACGATCTCAAAAGTTTTACGTGATTTACCCGTCAGCGAAAATCAGCCACAGAAATTGGCTGATAACTAGTTCATGAGGATTTTGAAAATAAAATAAGAACACTTGGGATGTCTTAGATGAAATAAGAAAAAACCAGAATATTATTCTTTTTTATTTCAATTATGTAAGTCATGGAACAAGTAATTATATTTATATATAATTATAAATGGGACTGCAAATAGTGTTATGTTACAGTTATACTTACAATATAATCTTTGTTACATAATTTTTAAAATCAAACGTAAGTTTTATAGAGGCCCACGAAAAATTTTGGATGCGAACCTGATATCTTCCAAGTGACCTCGTCCTTCAAGCTTCCTGTATTGCTATTTTGTATGCAGGCCTACACCTCTTCTCTATACGCCTCAGCCATCCCGTCCACAGACAGCGCCTGCTCCCGCTGGTGGAACTGCAGCCGCACAAACATAGAGTTAGCCTTGTTCTATTGTTGCTCGCCTCACCTTGGCTTGCTATTACTGACTTATAACGAGTCGGATGTAAACGCAGTCACGGAACTGTAACTCCTATTATGATCTCGAAGTGCTAACACTATCGCACGCAGCCCGCGCATTCTTTACGTTCCAGATCTCACATCGATACAGTAACGACCGTGAGAAACACCACTCACCGCTACTCTGAAATTCTTTCCACGCTGCAAATTAAAAAAAAAAACGCGGTGGCAGAAACTCCATGTAAGAGATTCCTTTTCCAAGACTCCCTACACTAATCACATCCTCGTGCAATTCGCTTCTGGCAAGCATCACTGCTATTTTGGATGCTGTCCTTCGTCTTGGGTTTTTCCCAAGGAAAATTTCAGAACAGGACACGTTTCCGTCTGCAGGCAAAAATAAATACATGCTGTAGGGCAGATGTCAGCAAATTTTACCGTCGCGTGAAATTTTTTAGAGGCGTTCGCATATAATCGCGAAAAGCGCCTGTTAGATTCATCATATCTGTCCGTCCGTCTGACCGTATGTATCAGCGAAGCTCCCATTGGAAGGATTTTCGCGAAATTTGGCAGTGGGCGTTTTTATGAAAAACCTGTCGCGAAAATACAATTGTCGTTATATCAGACAAAGATATCGGGCACTTTACATGAAGGTTTCACTTTCGCCGCAGATGTAACTTCCCATAAAGTGGTATTAGGTTGTTAAGGTAGGCCGGGAAGTACAAATATTACAAAATGTTCCTAAATCAACAAAAATACTAAAGGGGACGCATTGTTTCCTTTGCATGACAAGAGATTTCAAATTTATATTTTGACAACGATATATGTAAGCCTACAATACAAAGGAAACATATTGTTGTGTTTCAGTTGTAACAATAGGCATATTTGGCTCAACAACAATAGCAAGGACTCATTTTGCCGACGAAATGAATTAGAATGAAATGGTACTGGGCTGTTAGCGTAGCTGAGGAATTAGAATGAAATGTACTGGGCTGTTAGCGTAGCTGAAGAATTAGAATGAAATGGTATTGGGCTGTTAGCGTAGCTGAGGAATTAGAATGAAATGGTACTGGGCTGTTAGCGTAGCCGAGGAATTAGAATGAAATGGTACTGGGCTGTTAGCGTAGCTGAAGAATTAGAATGAAATGGTACTGGGCTGTTAGCGTAGCTGAGGAATTGGAATGAAATGGTACTGGGCTGTTAGCGTAGCTGAGGAATTAGAATGAAATGGTACTGGGCTGTTAGCGTAGCTGAAGAATTAGAATGAAATGGTACTGGACTGTTAGCGTAGCTGAAGAATTAGAATGAAATGGTACTGGGCTGTTAGCGTAGCTGAAGAATTAGAATGAAATGGTACTGGGCTGTTCGCGTAGCTGAAGAATTAGAATGAAATGGTACTGGGCTGTTAGCGTAGCTGAGGAATTAGAATGAAATGGTACTGGGCTGTTAGCGTAGCTGAGGAATTAGAATGAAATGGTACTGGGCTGTTAGCGTAGCTGAGGAATTAGAATGAAATGGTACTGGGCTGTTAGCGTAGCTGAGGAATTATAATGAAATGGTACTGGGCTGTTAGCGTAGCTGAGGAATTAGAATGAAATGGTACTGGGCTGTTGGCGTAGCTGAGGAGATGTAAATTTTAAGCGAACGAACCACAATGTTACTTCTTATGTACATTACCTATCTTGTTTATTAAGACTGTGGTGTGGATTGTGATGCCGTATAAACTGGAAAATTATTAACCAGGTTTCGGAAAAAATCTTGCTTCCAACTTCAGTGCAGAAAGGGCCAAAAAGTTCCTCCGAAATTTCGGTAAAAATGCAGCAGTCTGTAAGGCTTAATACGGTGAAATGCTGCATTTCTACTCTTCACTGTATGAGAACCTCTAAACTGACACATTTTATCAATGATAGAGATTTAAATTCCCATGCGACTCAGAAATGTTTTCCTTCGCATTGTCACGTATTCTGGCTGTATGTAGCTCTATAATAGACGCCATAGACCTATGTATATGTACACATGTATACATATATATATAAAAACCTCTATATGTTGAATGCAATATTGCAAATTAAAATCGCAAAATGTCATTCTAGTCAATCTTAATATTTAAACAATAATATGATATAATATTTAAGTTAAGAGATAAAGGTTTCCCTGTCCAAGCCATGAGATATATAAACGATAAGAGATACAGTTTCACTCATTCTTAACCTCGACACTAGATGGACGTGAATGTTTGACATTACGCTCTGGCCGCCTTATCCCCTGGAAAGAACGCCAGGTACCCATTGCATAGGAGGCTGGTTGGGTCCCAGAGCTGGTCTTGACGTTAGGAGTCGAGAAAATTATCTTGCCACAACCGGGAGTCGAATCCCAGACCATCTTGTTCGCAGTATAACTGCTATACTGTCTACGCAACCCCGGCTCCATATTATATTGTTAGATAAGAGAAATTAATACGTGATTATTTTTAGGATTGAGATGTGTTATCATTTTGTGTTCTAAAGTCTGATAAATCCATTTCATACATTATTTTCTTACACAAAACGACCAGTACCTTACGATCCATATATTATCAGCCATTAAACTGTCTACGCTATTTCATGCGTGAATCGTGCACCCATTCACGGTTGAGTTCAGACAGTAGATCCGTGACGTGACACATGACATGGCGGCCTTGACTTCACATTCCCTTGCAGACTGTCATTAAGCATTATCATTCGTCTTCCCCACAGCAGCACTGTTATTTTCTCGTGCCACAAATCACTTTTCTTCACGCGCAGCTCTGCTGTGAAGTAAGACTGTCCGGTACGATGCCTCTGGTACGATTTTTCAAACGGCGGGCGTGTAACAGGGATGGCCCAGACCACAATAGTCGCTTGTCTCGTCAGATACAACGTCCTTCGCCTTTAAAAGTACCGGCACTTGCCTTCGTATTTCAAAGTTCTCAGCAATTTTACAGCCAAGTACACTGACAACTCAGTAATTATGTTACAGGCGTGCGTACATTATCCACTGTTTCGGAAGATGGCTGTCCTACTTCTGTCTGCATCTAATTGTTCGGTGTGGCAGACGGAATAGCGGTGTAATGGCTCAGATATTATATAGTGATTACGTTTCTGTCACGAAAGATGTAGAACTGCTACTCAGTGGAACAGAGTCTTTCATAAGCTGTTAGTCGCCTAACTGCTCAAGGATTTCCCACCTTTATGGAAAAAGGAAGTACATTGCCGTGTACAATATATCCGGCCACTGCCTCTTATCACATGTCAGACGAATGTAGTAACTAACTCCATGGAGGGGACTCCTTCCTGAAAAAAATAACAGTTCCTCAGCCAGTCAAGAAATGCCCCGCATTTTAAGGAACACGAAAGTTCATTACCGCATTCACAAGCGCCCTCCACCTGTCCCTATCCTCCGCCATATCATACAGTCTCCTCACATTTCACGTGCCAAATATTCAAGTCCTTTTTCCACTGCTTGCTAGTGTTCAGTTATGATACACCCAAAATTTTGCACTCGAATTTATGGCGGTGCAGAATATAAATATCTGGTTTTCACAGCTTTCTGTTCAGGCTGTGAGGAGGATTGTGCTTCTTGTACGTAACTAAGAGCAAGTCTACGGGCGGATGGCTCTGTGAATCCAAAAGTGCAAGCTACCGTCCTTGGTACGTGACCAAAGCTTTCACTGCCATTATGACGCCTGGCTGACTCCACAGTGTAACTAACGGCGCGCAGTTGCATAACATGCAGCCACACAATCCTACTTGTTTCCGGCACGCAGATTTTCATACTTATAAGACGATACCTTTATATGAACAGACGTTCTGTAAACGTCTAACGGTTAATTTTACACACACACACACACACACACACACACACACACACACACGACCCCCTCTGGAGTGCGACATCACATAGAAAATTCCCAATGTTTTGAAAGAATTACTACCGCCATTTTCAAAACAGAATACGCTAAATTTCACGCCAGAGGAGGCCATGAAGCCACAGAGGTGGAGTAAAGATTTAGTTGTACTCTTTCTTTAACCTCGGTCCTAGATTGAGGTTTGTGGTTAACACCACGCCCCCCGCCGCTTTACCCCAGAAAAAGAGACCTGGTACCCGTTTTACAGGAGGCTGAGTGGGGCCCAGTGCTAGTCTGGACTGGTGCAGAAAACCTTACATCCATCGGGATTCGATAGCCGGACCGTCTAGCCGTAGTGAATCGTTATACCGACTACGCTATGCCGGCCTTCAAGGTAGAATAGCATCCCAAATACGAAGACAGTACGTTGTTGTGAAAGCTTCAGAAGAAAGATTTCGTTGCGTTGAGGTAATTCTGTTGTCTTCTTAAATGTAACGTAGGGTAGTTAGAATGTACCTGATGTACTTACTCTTATTTAAAGTTGTGTTTCTCTTAAGGGGTCGCCATACATCTGTCACGTATCGTGGTTGTAAGAAACTACACACCCCAGTTAGCGATAATTACCCATGGCATCTGTGTCAGTAATTTCGTCTTCCCACTCAGTCCCCCACCTATCATGGTAGAAGTAAGCCAGCAGTACAGCAACGGCTACATTCCCAGCAGAAACTTAATTTTCTTTCCCTCCCAGCCTTCAGACCAACTGGTACTCATTTCTGTTAGAGGCTGAGTCGACACCAGGGCGAAAGTGCGACCGACAGGATTATATCAATGAAAAATTCCAAGGGCACCACCGGGAATCGAACCCGCGACCTGCCGGTTTGTAGCGCAGTGCCTCAACCAACTGCGCCACCGCGGCCCCCTTTTCAAGTCGAGATGAGGAAATAAAGCATTGAGAAGCTCCTGCATTAGAATGTGGGCTAGACACATAGGCCTTCTACATCATGGCGACCTTTACGTGAAGCGTGATATACCGAACGCGAGAGCTGTGTGTGTCTGCGCCACCAGGAAGCGCCTGGAGAAAGTTTGAGCTCTGCATGAGAAACGTGTCCGACAGACCGGACTATACATCTTGTTTGGCAGCCATAAACACAAGTGGCGTATCAGTGAGTTGACAATTTCTCATCCGGATACAGATTTGGATATAATACAAACTTCCCACTTCGTTCTGTCTCCTGTGTCGCGGTGTCATTAGAACTGTCGACACTGGAAAGTAATGAACTATACATTATTTAACAAATGCACCGCTTTAAACGGCCTGGGCCCGGATAGCGTAGTCTGTATAGCGACTTTATAGCGACTGTATAACGACAATTGCGTTTCGGGCGAGATTTTCCGCAATCATCCACACCGGCCCTGGGAGCCATCCGGTCTTGTATAGAGTGGGTCATACCCTGGGGTATAGCGGCTGCGGCGTGGCGGTAACCACCCACCTCTTCTAGCGCCGAGGTTAAAGAAAGAGGAAAGCTATACCCCTACTCTCCCTCTGTGCCTTCATGGCAGGTTACAGGGTAAAATTTACCTTTACCCTTCACCGCTTAAAACAATATGTCACGTGTTCTATACGGAACCATGTGCTACGTATTTTACATATAGGTCAGTAAAAACTGAATGGTTAAGGACTGGACGAAAGGTGTTCACGTGTCGGAATGGGACGGGATTTTTCTCCTGACCACCGCTTTCAGAAAAGGTCGGGAGTACCCCAAATTCTGTTCAGAGTTACCTAGGAGGAGTTTAATTCAGTTAAATACAAACATCAAAACACAATATTAAGCTGAAACGTCGACTTTATAAATCACCGTCGTGTTTCGGCTAAGCACAGTCATATTTTCGTCTCAAAAATCATAATATTTTATATTCTTAGTATCTGTGATTATTACGAACTGACTCATATCTCTGCCAGGGTAGAAACTTAAATTTCAACATTTTGATTTTAATTTTATTAAAAGTGACATAAAATTGTTAACTTTTGAAACACATTTGATTATATGAAATCCAGTTCAGAGAAAATCGCATGAAATGGTTAGAGTGATTTCTACATTAATTTCCCGTATGCTACAAATGGTTAGAGTGATTTCTACATTAATTTCCCGTATGCTACAAATGGTTAGAGTGATTTCTACATTAATTTCCCGTATGCTACAAATGTTAGCAATGTCCATTGTCTTTTTCCACACGTACTACAGCCTGTGTCACAAGCACTACCTGGTCACACTTCAAACGAACTATAGCTACAGCGCCATACTAATTATATGCACAATCTCATCTAATAATAGTGTTTAGAAGCTCACACAATCGACATGTATTCTTACTCGTTTTATTCAATTGCCCTGACCACTAATATGCCCTACTTAAGTTTAGTGATGGCCTGTATCCTGTAATATTTAAGTACTGCTATTACGCTCATTACATAACTGTATTTTATATTTATTAAGACTTTGTTTTCAGATGGTCCTATAATTTTGTTGCCTACCTCCATTTAATGATTATGTAGCAAGAATTCACAGAGTTTGCAGTTTATACTATTAATATCCAGCTTTAATGTAGAATATTGATTGTTAAGATTCCTTGTTGTACAGTTTTTATTATTTATTTTAGAATCATAAGTTACCAATGTGCCGTCCACAAATCTCGTGTACAATGTTAGCAATTTATTATCCAAATAAAAGTTTGTATACAAAAACACTAATCACCAACAAATGCACAAAGAGAGTTTTATCATCAATTGTAACACACTCCTACATGTTTCGACCTTGCTGGGTCATATTCAGGGAGAACTTTTTGTTATTGTTACACTAAGGTTGCACTTTATAGTTGAGTGAGAATGTGCTGTTGACTGTGTAGTGCCTTGTTTCTGGAGGCGTGAACTCTCTGCGGTCCCGGCCTGCACCGGCCTGCAGGCCGGGACCGCAGAGAGTT
>BLKM01007573.1:67344-81036 GCA_013340265.1 Coptotermes formosanus | reverse complement strand
AAAACTCTCTTTGTGCATTTGTTTCGTAGAAGGTAATGATGTGGGCATAGTGCACGGACATGGAACACATTAAAAAAGTTTGTATATTTTCCTTCAAGGACTTTAAGAACATTCTGCTACTAAACTCGACATTAGTAAACATGTGGTTGCAATTTTAACAGGTATAAAAAATTAATGTTATGTTATGTTACGTTACGTTACGTCAATGTTATCACGCACCACAACGGTATAGATTTCAGCGCAAATTCAACGAGTTTTCTCGAGGCCAGAGTCCGGCAATTGAAACTGACAACTCTCCTTCTATTGTTGAAGTTAATATTGCGTGGAGTTTACCTGCAATTCCTCATTCTTCTCTATGGTAAAATGTTTAACCAGTAAAACCTATTTTTCATTACACACACAGTAAGGTTTAAAAATATAAAGTTAGCATTTTGCCCTCAAAGTGTATTCATGTGTTGTGAATGAACCTTAGGGCAAAAAAGCACTGCAGTCCAGCAGTTCTTAAAGTGATAATGCTGATAGCAGAATAATAAGGACTGTTAGTATGACCTTTATGGTACAAAGTTCAAAGGGAATGTCACAGAAATAATGAAATGGGAAGCATATATCCGACTTCTCTAGCAGAATGATGAGACAGACGGACAGACATCCTGTCAACTAAGCGTAGAGGAAAAACAGTCTTTCTCAAACTACATTTTACCAGATTTAATCAAGGACATGAGGACAGGGGTGCACAAATGTTTCAAAAACCCAGGAGCAACTTTAAAATTCTAAACGCCAGAAGGGTGACACGAAGCAAGTTCCATACTGAGGATCCAAAAATTTTAGTCGCTACCGTAAAAATGTAGTCGCCCTGGCAACCTGAAGCCCGAAATTTGTGCACCCCCGTATAAGACACAAAGGACACCGATTTCTCTTTCAGGAAAAAGTGTAGGCTGTCAGGTCGGGCTTCGTTCCTCTCCGAAATTATGTACTAATGACCCACACCTCAGAAAAGTAGACTGCTGTGTGACGTCACGGATAAAATTTTCAAGAACCGTTAGCGTATGTGACACGAAAGAGTAACTCAGTGTGGGAAAGTTCCGTAGATGGAGCGTTGTTTATGCACGACTTCATACATGTGCAAACCATCTCCGAGAGTGCGTGTGGGCGCCAGTAATTTGTGGATGAAATCATAATCTTCAGTGTTTATAAAAAATAAACTTGTGACTGTGAAAGGGGAGAATAATTTTATATTGAAGTAATTTATATAGAGAGAAATCAAGAGATTCATGATAGAGGAATTTTATTGATTGCTCGTTCAACACTTCATTACAGTGCCTAGAATGTAATTTTGATTTATCGAGACAATATATAAAGGTGACCCCCCTTTTCTCGAAAAGTAGATAAGCTCACAAATATGTGGTTCTTATATTTGTGCTCGTTAGATTCCACAAATGCAGACATATGAAGACAAATAGCCAAGATTACCTGCACCGAAAAGATAGAGAATGTAAGGGTTTCATGTTGCAATTCTTCACGGGAAATGAAACTTGGGTGCACGAACCTTTTCTGTTCCATCTCCTTGCATTAACTCACATAAAAAAGATAAAAACACCAAGTAAATGCACAATATGTTTAAATATTCACTGTCGAGATTACGCGCTCCTGTACGTTTCGACCTCACCGGGTCATCATAAGGGAGACAACTGGTTATACGTAAAAGAGCTACGAGACAGTTAAAATGAAAGTCTGCAGTTGGTGATGACCCAGTGGGGTCGAAACATGAAGGATCGTGTGATCTGAACAGTGAATGTTAAAACATACAGTGCATTTAGTTGGTGTTTTTATCTTTTAAATTGGGTGCACAATTTTGAACCTACATTCAATGCACCTCAAACGTGCCAGAAAAAATAATGAGAAAAGCCCTCTTTAATGTAAGGCAGGAAACAGTACTGTCTATCTACGTGACTACGTTATAAAGGAGTTGCTTTCCCAGCTTACAGGGCCGTTACAAAAGCGCTGAACGGCCCCTGGTGTTGTTGCATAACGTTAGCACCGGTGGCGCAAGTGTCCTTCACGCCAGACCAAGCTACATCTATTCATCAGCTGATTAGCTGGAATGTGTTTTTCCAACCAGCGTTAGTCCGAAGTGCATCTTATCCACACTGATGCCACCGATCATGACAGCACACTATGGTTGCAGAGAAATAAGGATATGTCGATATTAGCCTTGACTGCCGAGATGCACGTCTCATGGAGACGCATGGTGTCTGTCATAAAACCAGCCATGTCTTGATATCAGTATCGCTTATTCTTAATGCCCTCGAATTTAAGAAACATGTTTTTTATTCAGATTACTGGCACAGAATTCCTTCATCTTGAACGATATGTAGATACGCGTGATCCACTTGTCTGTGTGTTTCATTTAGTGACGCGACGTCATAATCCAGTACAAGGGAGTCTTCAAACACACGCACGTGAAAATATTACTTGATCAGTGGACACGTGAGCTGCTCAACCCAATGTGATTCTCAGAACAACATGCAGCAGTCCTAGGATTTACTACCTTTCCTTTAATGTCACTGTTTAGGGTAGACGACCTAATAAACGGAAACAAGAAATTTTTACGTGTGATACCCCGTTGTGTGTCAGTGATATGAATAAACCAATCAATGTCAGTCTGAACACAGCTCTCTTTGTTGGGCAATAGAGTCTATGTGTCTCATTGAGCAACATGTTTCGACCTAAATCAATTCACCTTGAGGATCTTAAACATCTTTAAGAAAAATATTGAAGAAGATAATAAAAAATGAATCACTTCTCAGTCATAAAATTTGAGATGAGTAGAACAACTGGACAAATTCAAAATAGAGTAATAGAGAATAAAATAAAATGGAACAAAACAAAACAATACATGTTAATCGGAGTAGTAGCAGCAGTAGTAGCAGTAGTAGTAGTAGTAGTAGTAGTAGTAGTAGTAGTAGTAGTCGTCATCATCATCATCATCCATCACGAGTTAGCCCTCAATAGACCTGTTTCGGCCCCGTCAAATAGTCTTTTCAAAGGTCTTCCAAGTCGTCTTCGTCCATTTGGTCTAGTACCTCGATTATTTGCAAGTTACATTCCATATTTTAATCCCAGGCTGATAAGAGACAGTATAAGCCCAAGTGTTTACGTAAACACTTGGATTGGCATTGGTTTATTTATTCCGAAACAAGCACCTTGTAAAATCACGCACTACACGAAATTAACTGGTGTTTGTAGCACCTGATTGCAAAATAAATTTACAATTTTGTAAAAAAGAATAAGTTTCATTTTTGGAGTCCTTGCTACTATTTACATAGTAAACAGAAACACATTTTTAGGTTTGAGTCCAACCCCATTTCAGTGTATGAGGGAGATATGGTGAACGAGGGTTACGTATATTATTTTAAATCTCTGTCCATTCTCATATAACAAAAGAAAAATGATATGAAGTAAAAAACAGGAAGGCTGTTGTTGTTGGTTTTGTTTTTTCGTTTTCTTTCTATCACTTTAAACACGCTTAACTTTGAAATACACGTACATCTGTTTGAAGTCAAGGGCCATTCTTCAGTAAGTAAAATTTTTCAAATTTCATCCAGTGAGTCTACACACCTGCAGGTATGACCAACAGCCGCATGGAGCAAATCCCAGAGCCATCAATGCTCATCAATGGGTTAAACATAAAAAAACTGGATCGCCACTTCCATATTAAATGTCCAAGAATGTAAACAATTTCTTTACGAACACAATCTTTCAATTCGTGTCCAGTAGGCCTAACCTGACTCTCAGAAACTAGGGTTAGGACCAGTCAGTACTGCTTTTTGCACCGTCTGTAGCAACATTCTGACGAGTCAAAATTCGTAACTGGTATAGAATTTTTTAATTAGTATGCAATTATAGAAAGTAGGTAACATGTCGAGAAGTTTCACCTTTAACCTTCTTCAAATGGCGTAAGAGGCTACGCCCCGTGACAGATGTGGATACTTTCCTCATGTGATGGCACTGTAATTCTACTAGAACATGTCTCGGATAATGTCCCAACTTTGTGTTGCAATGCCAGCAGTCATAGCGAACGTGATGCCTCTTACTCCTTTCTGAAAGCTATCCAGATTCGAAAAACACTGCAAAGAAATGTGCGGTGAGAGATTTGAGACTGTCACGACAGTGGCTGTGAAGATTTACGTGTTCCGGTGTGGGCATGCTTAAAATATGTAACGGATCCTGTTGGTAAACTCAGAGATGTTGATGGAGGGCGCGCTGGAAAACCATCTGCAGAAACCACTTGATTATACACAGCAGTATGGTCTATAAACTCCATGTTGCAGAGTTGTGTTTGAAAAACCAGCGTTAGGAGAGCTAGTCAAGAAATCTATCGTCTACAACTGCAGGTTGTATCAGTCAAAACAAAACTTTACTATTTAAAAAATCAGTTATTTTTTCGGCTCCTGTTAGTAGCCATCATCAGACCAATGCCAAGAATATAAAAAGAAAGAAATAATACAGCTGCAATATTGGTTGGAGATCTCTAACAACAGTAGCAGAAACATGAAGCCTATTTTTTAGATAGTAAATTTGTGTTTTCACTGAAAAGACCTGAACTTTAATTTGCTAGAAACACGACGCGAATGTTTCACATCAAGAAAAATTGTCGCCTGCTTATGCTGCATTGATGAAGACCTGCAAGTAGCCCCTGTTCAGAGCCATGTCTACGTGGATCACATGCTCACAATTTCTGTCTATTTCTGTAAGATTTACTCCAATATTTTCCTCCAATGTAAGTAGAGTAATCCAACGATTTTATTCTCTTCATATTTCCGGACTAAACGATACGTGTACATACACTTCTCACCCCTTCCTTCGGCAATACATGCCCCGCCATTTTCATCGACTTAATAACGAGTATATTTCATGAAAAGTACACATTCATGGCTCATAATGAAACAAGCTGATAATGAAAACAGGAAATGTGCGTGGTGGAATAGAGAACGAATTGACTGGTGGCATGTTTGCTCTAGAATTTCATAATAAAGTTGCCTTGTCACAGAAGAGGTTTGTTTTTGTGGATATATGGTGACAGAAAGTAGAGACGTGAAAGAGACACGGCGGTACTAGGCGGCTGACTGTATTGTGAGATAACGAATCATTTTAAGACAATTTGCATTAAGTTTGTAAATTGCCGTAGCCTTAAGACTGTGTTGATTTTTAATATTGAATGATGTTACGTGAAGAGCAGAGGCTATGTGGGGTCAAATGTGACGGACAAACGGTCATGAATGATAAGCAGGTAGAAGTTTAGATAAATTCTAAAAGGTTTTGACGGTGGCGTATAATATTGTGTGGTGATGGTTTTAAGGACTTTATCCATCGTCCGAACAGTAAAATATTAAAATGCTAAAAAAATTAAAAATTAAAATCACAAAATTTCGGAAGCCCCTAAGGGACCCAACAGAGTAGTTTCTTCTCTTCTCCCTCTCCATTCACCTGAAGACGGAAGCAGAACCAGCTTCCGAAACGTTGTGATTTTAATTTTTTTAATATTTTAATATTTTACTCTTCGGACGATGGATAAATTCCATAAAACCATCACCACACAGGTAGGGGTCTGTAAGGACAAGTTTTAATACCCTATTACACGAAGATTTCCTGTTCAGGTACGTCAACCCGGTAAGCTCGTTAACAAACCAGAACTTCGCTGACACAACAATCAGCACGATGCCACACTTACTGATCACAGACTTGTCAATATTTCAAACTTAACGTAATGCGAATTTGTAGTTCTTTACCGTCTGCTGCAGGGCAAGTCTACGGTTCTGTGGTTAAAAATGTGTTGAGGAAGGGAATGTCAATCAACATGTGCGGGTTTCAGAAATATTCTCGCGCAATAATAGAGGAAAATACTGCCACGCCCTCTATGTGAAATCGAACCCTCTTCCTCTATTAGCTTCTCATTTCACTGTTCATCCAGATTAACACTTTTCCACCAAGCACCAAAAGCCTAACTAATAATATTAAACAATTTAAATCAGCATTAAATTCATCTACATGCTCGTACATTCTGCTCTGTAGATGGATATGCTAACCTAAACAGAGAATATCAAAGTTAGTATCTTATTATTTCTAAGTTAACTTTTCATAGAATTAACAAATTCCTCTCTGCAGTACTTTATTACTACTTGTTCTGTATCCGAAGGTATTAAACTCTTTTGGATTTACAGAAGGTAAATACAGTTCAATTGAGTTCAGTACTAAGACAAAGCTTCGTGGAGAACGAGGTAAGTAACGGCGCTCGCACAATGACAAAAAGAAGAAACCCGTCCGTACAAATCTTTAAACATTTCGATTCGTTTCGTTTCCTTTCGTTTCGTTTCGTTTCTTTCGTAGTCCTTACCTCTTCTACCTACTTGTTCACAGTAGGTGTCGAGGTTGTTTATTTTCACTTGACCACACTCAAACACACACAACAGTCGATAGGGCTCCTCTGGACGAGGGATCGGTCCGTCGCAGAGACCTCTACCTGACAACACAAACACTGTACAAGACAAACATCCATGCGCCCGGTGGGCTTCGAACCCACGATCCCAGCAAGCGCTCGGCCCGCAGACCTAGGCCTTAGACCGCGCGGACACTGGGATCGGCTGTAGCACATTTCGCTCTTGCTGTATTGCACTTCAACCTTTCGTCACCGCATTCCTACAATTCACGACCTTCCTGGCTTCTTTCTATAGTGTTCTCACATAATGCAGCAGAAATACCGCAGGGCTTTATATTCTATTTTCATGTTAATTATGACTTAATATCATATAGTGACAGCACTGTTTCAAAAATCCAACCATCATCGTTTCAAATATGACCTATATATAGTAACAGGTTTGATGCCTTAAGACAAAAAGTAATGGCATCAACAACCCGGCAGTTTTCAGATTAGTAATAATGACGTGTCTGCTGGATAAAGTGCTATTATTTTAAGGCTGGCAGATTTAAATACTGGAAAATGCTGTATTAATTACACCATCACAGTATAAAGATATAAATAATATTTATTTATTTATTTACGACAAGCTTTCCAACATGTAATTCGTCATGTTGCTACCTTCAGGGAACCATATCTGTAAGGTTGTGTTTAACCGATATTTATTGCAGTAGGGTCTACATAAGTCCAAACGTTCTTACACACCCTGTAATAAGCCCTGTGTTGGCAGGCACGTCCCTGGATAAACTCACTAGTGACTCAGCAAATAAACGTTATTCATGTTATCCATTTTAATAACCTTTCAGTGCAACCAAATTCCGTATAATATGCTTCCATGTAGATGGTCAAATGGGAGAAACGTATAGAAAAAAATTCTTTATAAATAAAGAAGCCTACATTATTATTAATATGAATGAAACGAAAAGGTATAGATTAATAAAACATAAATCTCGTACGCGGTAGAAGAGCAATCTAAAGAGTGCAAGAAACATTTATGGAAATGTTTCCACTCGACATTTTACCAGCGAAGCCTATACTTCATAAGTGGGTTTTACCTTTCAAGTGCCCTCCATAACCATAAAAGTCGCGAATTTGGATTGCCGGAGTTACGTTTGCGTTGCGGCAGCCTACTCTGTGGCGTGGGTTTGGGGGTTTCGACCCTGAACTGCCTCCAGCCTCAGGAGGCAAAATACTGCCTTCAGGTAGTCAAGATTTAACCGCAAATATTACTAACTTTTTAGTTCGTCTCTTGTTTACGTCTCGTACAAAATTATTTCCGAACATCAACGTCCGCGTGTCTTGCTGCGATTGCATGTACTAAGTCAATACAGTTTACACTCGTTTATCCGCGCGCGGATTATCCAGTTTGCTTATTATCCGTTCACGATTGTAAATTACTAATGACTAATGACAAAGTTGGGAAATAACGTGAATTAGTGCTGAGTGTTTGAACAGAATCCTCAACACAAAAAATAATCACATATTGTTTACGTAAATAATAAGGGTCAGCTATGTATGTACTGTGAATATAATAAACAAATTACAATTTAAACTCTTTCGTGACTCATACATGTTTTGGCTTATCCGTGTCTTTCAATTATCCATTCACCCCTCCCAACCATTCGCTGGATAATCGAGAGTACACCGTACCTTTGCACTGTCAACCAATAATGGCTTCTTTTTTAAATACAGAGCACAGGTTATAACAGGCCTTACGAATTCAGGCTTTACTATGGCTAGAATTAAGAGTTTGACAGTATGGCTAGTCTAATAGGGAGAGACGACAAACCCCTGTGCTGCCCCCCGTACTGTGTATTACCGCATTAAAACAACAAAACTCACCTTTGACAGAAGCAAATGCTAGTATCTTGCATCGTTTCACTAAGGAATCAATACCTATACGTAAAAAGCACTTCAGCTAGAAGGAATCAAACGATGCAGACTTCTTAATGTCACTACCAGGCACAGGCACGCCCATCGTCTTGTACAGTTGCTACTCATAACACACGACTGAAGCCGGATTTTAAATTTGCACGTCCTCTCTTGCTTTTCAGAAAGAAGACAGACGAGGTGTGTGCGAGTGAGACGCAGGTGGCGGTGGAACAGCCGTATGACCTCTTTCACTACTCCCACCGGTGCGGTGCGATTTGATTCCGCCTTATCTTGAGCCACCTCTTCTTTAGTACTCAAAAATTTTACCTCCTTCTCCCCGAGTATAAGGAGGTCACGTGACATGATGCATCGGCCTCCTTTCCTCATTGTTCCATTCTATTTTGACTCTTCGTTAACACAATGTTGTACAAATACTAACTTGAGAAAGCCGTGTGCAGTGATATCCATGCAACATAGAATTCTGGTGAAAACTTAAATAGTTCCTACTGGTGTTCAGATTATATATATATATATATATATATATATATACGGCGAGATTAGCAGGAACTACAAAATGAATAATTACGCAATTCACCACCTATTTTTGTGTCAAATTTCTATAACACGATTTAACAATTTTGCACTGTCGCTACGTTGATTCCTTAACATATAAGGAATTGCATGCCAATACCCTAGAAATGTATCTTCTGTTTGTATGAGTGCAAAACTTGGCAACTTGCCATAAAGAAAAGAAACATATATTTAATTGTGTTAAGAGCTTTACAATTAAAAACCAACAGAATGCACCATTGCAGTATATAATCTACCAGCGATAGATTATATATTGCAATAGTGTATTCAGCTGGTTTTTAATTATAAGTTGTTGTCAATGAACGGAGATGAATAATATAAAACTGTGTTAAGGCCGTTTGAGAAGAGGGAGCTCAGCAGAATATTTGGGCCTGGAAGGAAGTAACAGGAGATTAAAGAAAATTAAATGACGAAAAACTTTACAACATGCCCCTTTCATCTGATATTAATCCGAGAAAGGCAACGGGATTGAGACGGAGAAGTAACGTAGAAAGAATGGGAGATATGAGAAATGCGTACAAAATTTTAGTCGGAAATCCTGAAGGAAAGAGACCATCTGCCAAACCTCGGCGCACCCTGGTACTCTCAACAAACAAACAAAACCTCACCACACTTTGTGCCCCACTCCGGCCCTTCACACCTCCAACCCCTCAGTCACTAACATAACCACTAAGTGCGTGTATACAGAAATAAGAATAATTTCATGTAAATATTTACAACACAGATTATTCCAAGAAACGATTAAGAAAAGTTTTTAATTTGTGATTTTATCTCCCACCAAATTTCACGGTAACGGGTGGAAATGGTGGCAGAGCCTCTAACTAAATATAGTGTTGAACTACTCCAACATTGTATGAATTTTAATGTTTCTATGAAAATTTATTAGAGTGCTAATTCCTACCATTTTAGTTACATTTTATATTATTTTCCGTTTTGTGATGGGTTCTTTGCAATCTGTGGTTTGTATACGCTAAGACTGAAAATGGTGGCAAACACCAGAACATGTAGTGAAGTTAAGTACATATTTCAATGTGAATATAAACAGTATTATGGGCGCGGTAAGTATAACAGTGATTCATAAAAAGACAGGCAGCGTAAATATAACATAAATTCATAGGGATTTCGTGTAATGTTTTTACCTTCTGGACTACTCTGATATCCTGATAACATTTCACTCAAAGAAAGTGCTTTATGGCGACTGAATGTCGCCGGAAACAACAAAACGCCTTCAGGTCTTCATGCGAAGTGTCCGATATGTTAGCCATATTTGAATCAAATTTGAAATACCTTAACAGATTTTCATGAAAGTCCCCGATATGAAATTGTACGTAAATTCGTGCCGTGGCATCCGCGCTGATACATGCGGACAGACGGACGGACATACAGGAAGAGAGACAGACAGAAGGATAGACGAAGAGACATGACGAAGGTAATAAGTGCCCTTTGCGACTTCGCGAAAGCTTTTAAACACACAACGTGACGCAGAAGCGTGTATCTGTCAAGAATGAACTACCAACCGCTGAAAGCAACATTAACCCCAAACTTCCAACCAGAGCTATTCTTGTGCAGCTACAATAACGAGTGCTGAACCTGACATCTCAGTTCATGAGAGAGCTAGAAACTGTGAGATTAAACGCCTGCACATGGATTCTTCTCGTCTTAAGTCAAATATTCTCTACTCCTCACACCTGCGCTTGTGTTGACACAGCTGTCTATCTGCAAGCATATATTTCTTATTATAACAGTCCCGTGGTTGTAAAAACACGCACTGAAGATGTCGTGACTGAAATTGTGGACATCGGTTGTCGTCCAGATTAACCTTTTAAAGCCTAGCGGTAACTTTACGTACCGCCAGGTTTAACACTAAAAAATTC
Source organism: Coptotermes formosanus (assembly GCA_013340265.1). Taxonomy (NCBI): domain Eukaryota; kingdom Metazoa; phylum Arthropoda; class Insecta; order Blattodea; family Rhinotermitidae; genus Coptotermes; species Coptotermes formosanus. The sequence continues at coordinate 70,224 of BLKM01007573.1, read as the reverse complement.
CACGTGGTGCCCACATTGCGTTTATGTGTTTTATGTGGATCTCAGAACAAACAGCAACTTTTGCCGTATCAAACATTAAAAGACTGGTTTTTATAACCGAAGTGGAGAGTGTTTACAGCGCGGTACGCACTGTGTCCTTATATAAAGCAGATACGTTTCGTTTTTAAAGGGTTAAGAACGCACAGCATTTCGGAGTTTGGATTTGCTTCCTTCTTAAGGTAGCAGGGGAAAAGGAGTTAACTGAACAGGGGTCCAGACTCTAATGGCCATAAATGAGTAGTTTCTCCCCTTTCCCAGTTACACATGAAGACGGAGGCAGATCTAATCTCCGAAACATTGTGGGTTTTTAGTCTTGGAAGATGGGCAGCGTCAACAATTTCGGTCACCGCTATGGTCATATAACGTAATCAGAATCCTTAAGAGGTAAGTTAGAGACTCAGGCCATATCAGAACAAAGTAATGAGGATAAGATCTGGACCCACGGGACGAGAATAACAGGGGGCTGAGGAAATTGCAGTGTATGAAGCTTAATGACTTGTACTCTCCCCCCAGTATTAGAATAATTACGTCAAGGACGACAACATGCAGGTGCGGACCCAGAATTTTTTTCTGGGGAGGTGGGAAATGGAGGGCTGACCCTGAGGATATAAATGATTTACGTTTGATGTTAAAATTATGTTATAAAAACCATGTCATACGTACAGCTGTAGTAGCATTTGTATACATTCAAACATAACTGCATATCCCATGATTCACTCACCTAATTTAAATCACAGAGTCTAAACTCCTAGGTTTGGTAATTTCTTTTGAGAAATCCTACGTTTTTTATTTTATTTTTCAAAATTCTAATGTACTAGGCATCAGCCAACTTCAGTGGCTGATTTCGGCTCAAGGGGAATTCACACATATAACTTTTGATATGACCACATCCGCAAAATATTTTTTTTTAAATTTCGCTTTTGGGGAGCAGGCCTCACCCTGTCAGCCCCTCTACCTTGGGTGCGCCCCTGATAACATGGAAAGATCACATAGCACGTGAATGGCAATCAGAAATCCTACAAAAGTGTGACACAGAACCCTCACAAACAGCAATGGGGAGACCAGGACACAGATGGGAAAGTCATAATAAAAAGATCTTAACGAACTGCTTATTGATTGGTGGCATAGCTCAGTGACATAGTGACTAGGCTAGACGACCGATGGAACGGTATTCTTTCCAGCATGAGTAGTTATTGTTCTCCTCTCCATAGCGTCCAAACCGGCTTTGCGGGTGGCCCAGTCCATAGCTAGACAAGAGGAACTGTCTGCGCCTATTTGTCTCGCCTTCGCAGTGAAATGCTGCATTCTCTACTGAGGTCATCAAGTACCGTATACATCACGCAACAGTAACTGTCGTGACGCTTTGTGACGTACGTAAAAACACACTTTCTTGTTGAATTGTTGTCAGACGAGGGAAAGTTACAATACCTGGAACATCGGTTAATATGCCGGAAGGTGTGACCTGCAATGAGGATCCATTATCATGAACAGGCTCGGAGTCATCAAGAGGTCAGTAAAATGATTCGCGTTTTACACGAGCAAACTCAACGAAGCTGACACAGGCATATGCTAAGCGCATCTTCATACAATGTAAGAGTGACATACAGCACATTGCTTCAAAACCAACTTCATTTTTCCAGATAATGGGCTACATTTTTTCTGCATGTTTGGCTGACGGAAAGTCCACAAACGAAGAGGCAACGCCTGTCAGTCTGTCCATACATGCGTCTCCAAAACCAGAATTATATAATATAAATCTGTTTGGATGTGGGCCGGGATAGCGCAGTCGGTATAGCGACTCGCTACGGGCTGGACGGTCCGAGGATCGAATCCCGGCAGGGACGAGGTTTCCGCAGCCGTCCAGACCGGCCCTGGGGCCCACCCAGCCTCCTGTACAATGGGTACCGGGTCTCTGTCCCGGGGGTAAAGCGGCCGGGGCGTGGGGCTAGCCACCCCATCCCCTCCTCGTGCCAAGGCTCACGAACGGGTAGAGCTAAACCTCTACTCCCCTCTTGGGCCCTCAGGGCCTGTTATAGGTTGAACCTTTACCTTAAATCTGTTTGGATTCCAATTAAATATCATGAGGTTTTCTCTAAAATTTTTGAAAAAGATTTAATTTTTTACCCCATCACTCCAATGTAAGACGAATGTTACGTTATGCTAAACGAAACTTTCAACAAATTAAGAAATGGTCCAATGCAGAAAAGCGGTCGCGCCATTCTGTGCTCCGTGAAGCAACAGCAAGAATTTGCACACAGTTTTTAGCACAAATATTTTAATGAGCTTTATTGTTCAATTTTCACAAAAAATCAGTCACAACCAACTCTGTTATATATCTTTATTTGGAGATTTGAGCAACAAGTTTCGGCCTGTTATGGCCATCATCAGGTTCCTCTAAAAAAACGTGAACATTGAAACTTTACTTTTCAGGAAGGGGAAGGCCTTCCACTTCACAGTGTGTTAAATATGCAGTATTGTATATATATAAAATAAGATAAAAATGAAGTAAAATATATGTACGACATATGCAGGTATAAAAGATGGAAGGTATCAAGGTATTTACCTTCCATCTTTTATACCTGCATATGTCTTACATATATTTTATTTAACCCTTTAAAGACGAAGCGTATCTGTTTTATATAAGGACTCAGTGCGTACCGCGCTGTAAACACTCACCACTTCGGTTATAAAAACCAGTCTCTTAATGTTTTATAAGGCAAAAGTTGCTGTTTGTTCCGAGATCCGTACAAAACACATAAACGCAATGTGGGCACCACGTAGAATTTTTTAATGTTAAACCTGGTCGTATGTAAAGTTACCGCTCGGCTTTAAAAGGTTAAT